>PVKE010025965.1:0-22653 GCA_004027555.1 Craseonycteris thonglongyai | reverse complement strand
TCTCTCTCTCTCTCTCTCTCTCTCTCTCTGTCAAAAATAAAAATAAATTAAAAAAAAAATGTCTGTCAAGCACCCACTGAATGACAGGCGTGGAGATAAAAGCAGAGATGAGTGAAGTGGATGTGGCCCCTTCCATCCTGACTTGGTCTCAGCATACTATATTATTTATTCTTCAGTTGGCTGTGCCTTGTCGTTCTCACGAGAAATGGTTCTTAAAGGCAGAAAGTCTTCTCTGTAATACTTAGTCTTTTATAACATTTACAGAGTTGGAATGCTCTGTAAATGTATGGAAATAGGCTGTGAATGTATATCAAAGTTGTATTTTATAGTCAGAAGCCCAAGCTTTGGAACCAAGTGATACTTATGCTCTCTGAACTTTAATTTTCTCTCCTGTAAAATAAAGATAATGATGCTTATCTTTCAGTGTTGTTGTAAGACTTAGAGAGTATACCTGTGCCTTTTCAATATATGATAATTCCTTGAACTAACTTTATTAACTTGAAGAGTAACACTTTATATGTATTGTTACTTTCAGAGGAGGTCCTGTAATAGGACTTTTGAGTTTTCACATGTTTTTGAGAGATAATATTTCTTTTCAGATTTTATAAAAATTAAAAAAGTAAAATGTATACTAAATAATAATAATTAGAAAAAATAATCTATGCCATTACCATCCAGTCTAAGGTTATTGATGCTGATAGTTTGGTAAACATTTTTTCATACGTTTTCTAGTTTTAAAAACGGTTTATGCACATATTATAGTGATTTTTGTTCAGCTTTATAAGTAGGATTAATATCTAATTTCTTTTTTTTACTTAACAATGTAACTTGAAAGTTTTTCTCAGGGAAGCCAGGATGGCTCAGTGTGTTAAGCACTTTCTTTGCAGCCCCAGAGACCAAATCTCAAATACTGGCCCCTGCCTGGGCATACCCATGTGTTGAATTGGGGTGTGTTTCCCATGTGGGAGGCCCCCAGTTGGGCCCCTGTCCACTTGTGTGAAACAAAATCATGTTGAAAACTGATGACGTACAACTATAGAGACTGCTCTGGGCCCTCCCCCTTCTCTCTGTCTCTCTGTCAAAAACAATAAAATAAAAAAAAAAAAACTTTCTCTTTATATGCATAACATTTATGTATATAACATTATTTTTATAGTTGTATCCTACACTATTGAACTTATTAATAAATTTCTCTAATGGAGAATAAAGAATTTTCTTTTGCTTTTTCAAGTGCTGCTTCTATACATCACTATCAGATCATCTTAAATACTTTTCTCTTTTGACAAAACAAAGACAAATTGCTACAGTCTGGAGATGGGGGTGAGAAAGTTTCTTTAACATGCTATTGCTCTTGGCCATGGTATTAACATTCTCATTTTCAGCAATGACCATTAGAGTTAATGATGTTGTTGAATTACAATGAGTTTTTTGGTAGATGAATGTATACACAGTTAGATAATCAGTATTTAGAGTTTATTAAATTCATCCACATACACTACTTCAAAAATTAATGACCAGATTTAGACATTTCATTCTTAAGAATATCATTAAAAATGCTCGTTTGGAATGAGTGTTGGATGTTGACTGTTAATTGAGTTTACTTAATGGTACATATATGCACAAGTGTGTTCTAATTGCTGTCATATTAAGTGATGTAAATGCAATCAGCTTCAAAGGTATACAATCAGTTGATTTATGTTTTTATGTATTAGGTATGTTCTAACATTTTAATCTTCTTTTGCCCTTTCGTTTCATAAACTAAATGTATCACTGAATTGTTTAAGATTTAGTGGTACGATTTTGTCTGTCAGCAGTGACAGACCTCTGACAGCTCCATGGAGGTGAAGATGGGACTGGGATGATACGGGCTTGATTTATGCTGAGAGCCTCACTGAGGACAAAAAACTCCCTCATGGTCTCTACAAGTTAGATGATAAAGAGCCTCATAGGTAAAAAACTTAAGACTTTTCTCAGTGCAGTGTGAAGTCAAAATAGGGTTTTGTTGAGCAGAGTGGCATGAATTGATTTTTATTGTTTGAAAAGATTACTCTAGCTGCTATTAGGAAAGTGCATTGGGGAAGGGGCAAGGGTAAAACAGTAGTTATGGGAGACTACTGCAGTTTGCTGGGCAAGAGATGATAATTTGGATTAGGAGGGTAGCAGTGGAGATGGAGAGAAGTAGGTACTTTGTATTTTGCAGGTCAAGCAGAGAGGATTGTTGAAGGATTGCTTGGAGAGAATGAGGGTATACAAGAAATCTAGAACAACTTGTAGATTTTTAAATTGTGCCCTTGAGTAGATGGTGGCATTTTTTGTTTTGTTTTGTTTTTAATCCAAATGGCAAAATCTGGCAGAGGAGTGAATTTTATAAGTTGGAATAGCTGAGTTTTAGTTTTAGTATAAGTTTAATCTGTTCATTAGATATCTATCCAAGTGGAAATATCAAACCAGCAGTTCAGGGAATGGATATGGAGTGCAATGGAGTGCAAGTTAGAGAAATAAACTTTGAAGTCAACAGCGGTACATAATTGGTATGCAGAGATGTAGGACTAGATGAGGGAACCTGAAAAAGATGCAAGCCTGAGCTCTCACTGTTGATATCACATCAGAGGTTGTTAAAACTTTAAACTTTTATGGTGTTGAATGTGGATGGTTTGCTATATAAAAGGGAGTCCAGCTGAAGTGCACTAAGGTAGGCATATTAATTATTGATAAATTCCATGTAGATGATTACTTGATCTTCTGAATAATTAAAGACACACTCCAGGGCATGTAATTCCTTTTAATGCTAAGACTGATCTCATAGTCCTATGACATCTTTCTTGGTGTGTCTCCATAATCAGTGTAATAATTACTTTGCAGTGATAAAAGACATGCATTTATTTGACATAATGATTCTTCATAGCATGGAAAGTTTTAGTGGTTGCATTTTTTTTTCATGTCTTATGATAGTTTAGAGAAATTTGAGCATTTGGAATGACTTTTGGAATTTAGTGAGAACACTCTCAAAGGTAGAGGATACATTGTTTTCTATAGAGAATTGCTCATAATGAGAAGTGAAACATTCCTCCCCCTCTTCCCATATAAGCTGAACTGATTTTTTTTTTTAATAGGCATAGAAAATAAATGGAGTTCTGTCTCTCTAAGTTGACAGGTCTCTTAGCCTAATGGTTGTGTCAGAGTTAAAAGTTGTGCAACCCACACAGAAGTTCTTCCCATGGAATCCAGAGAGAGCTTCTATTTAGAGAGTTTGGGATTTCCAAGCATAGCACTGTAATTGGAAAAGTTGTGGCTCCGGTTCTTGGGGAAAAGAGACAGATTTCTAATAATATCTGGTAGAAATTTAAGTGAGATTCAAAATGTTCATCTGAGCATTTTTTTATGAGGGATGTTTGTCGAGTACCTGAATTTTCAAAGTGTAGCTTTTCTTTTCCCCCAAAATTATTTTTTTCTTTTTCTTTTAATTGTATGTATTAATAAGTATGAACTTAAGTGGTAAAATGACAACATGATTAATTCTTTACTAATTCAGGAATTTGGAGCTGGGGGTGATTTGTATTTACCTTTATGTGAAATACCTTTTCTCCATGAAAGTTACTGTTTTTAGAGAAAAGTATTTTTTATTTCAGGAATCTTGAACCTCTAAATTGTTATACCTTTATCTGCTGAAAATTAATATGTATTTCACATTATTTTTGTCACTTTACCAAGGAAAGTGTAAGAACTCTCTTAGGCAGTTATTTTTTATCCTAGTTTATAATAGGCACTACAAATAATAAAATTGCAAGTATTAAAACATTCTACATATGGACATTTTAAAATTAGAATCTTTAGAAATTCTATATGAGAAACAATATAATCTCGTTATACAATTAATAATTTTTTGACAGACAAACTTAGCAACTTTATTCAAAAAATTATTCCTAGAGACCATGGCATTTGTAGGAGTTTCATTTTTTTCTCCTCCCCTCCCCTCCCCTTCCTTGCCCTCCCCTCCCCTCCCCTCTGTTCCCCTCTCCTCTTCCTACTTTGAATAAACGTTTAGCTGTAAGTCTCTGCTAAAACTCTTGGGCAAAAGGACTCTTTCCTCCCTTAAGTATTTCAAGATTTTATTTTAATTTTAAATTCTGATATTTCTAGGAACATTTATTTAATCCTTTTGCAATGATGCTGCACACAAAATCTTATATCTCGTGTATCTGTGTTTAAAACCTGATAATAATCTTGTATCTCTCTAAATTTTGACAGGCCTAGTACATGTCATACTGCCCCTCTTCCCCATATTTAATTAAGTCATAAAGAATAAGATAAACAACTACTGATTTGTTACAAGATATCTGAGAATGCAACTGATACGCACAGTTAACTTTATTAACATGTAGTTTGTATCTTTTGCTTATGAGTTGTCAGGACTTGGAAATAACTTAAAGTAATGAAATTTTTTTTATACTATCTCTTATGATTTGAGAAAAAAATATCTACTCTCTGAACTTCTTCACTCCCCACCCAAAATAAATAGAAGGGAGGTTGATATTTTTTGGCTAAAAATGTTTTTATTTCTCAGGTCCCTTAAGAAGCATATAGAGGAAAATAGCCATGATTCTTGGATGTTTAATCCAGGTTTCAGTTAGTAATACTGAAATCTTAGGATCCAAAACCAATACTTCTAACTGAGTTTTGAGTTATAAACTATAAATCATTCTCTCACACCCATACAGACATTGCCAATCAGTCACAACACTGTGTCCCTCTTTTAGAACTTCCTCAGTGCTTTTGAGCACAGTACTCTAGGAAGCTACTCCAGTATTAGATCTGACAGGAGTTGAAATTTCTTTGCCAATTCCTAAGGCATAGGCATTGAAAGAATTTTTCTTTTTCTTAATGCATGAAGTATAAAAATAAAGGTAATTGTTAAAAATGAAAATTATCTAAGTGAAAGGATTATATAAGAAGATATACAGATAAATTATAGGCTTTGTACAATATAGGTTTGACTAACAATTCCTTAGATGAAAGAAGCTGTGAAATACTTTTCCAATTTCTGTTTCAGATTGTTAGGGATAGAAGAGATTTTAGGCAGCAGCTAGTCTAATTTTCATCAATTCAGAAAGAGGAAAATACAGGCACAAAGATGTGAACTGACTTGTGCAGTGTCACAAAACCAGTGAACAGCCAATCTGATTCCAGCGCCCAAGGGCACAGAGTGGATTGCAGTATTTCCATCGTGTCCATTTTCCTGCAGCCTGACCTATGTGCCCCTCTCTGTTGCTTGCCCTTCCCCCACGTGAGTCCACAGCCTAGAAGAAGTCAGGGATGAAATAAACAGTAAGATAAACTCATAGTAGGGGTGTTGCCCAAACTTTATGAATGCATATAAAACTACATGATTTTTGTCATATCTGTTCTCTATACTTTATGACCATTAGGCAAACCTAGACCAGGCTCATGGCCTAAACATAGTTCACGGATGCAATTAGTTTGTGTTAGCATGGTATTTTAAAAACCTTTTCAAAAATCAAAAAATTGGGTAACTCTGGACCTACATTCTCAAAGGCAGTTGTAAGGTGGGACTGCAGAATAGTGGATATCTTTGGTTAGATAAGCGTCTTCACTTTGGTAAGGTGCAGACCCTTCCTTTTTGACAGACACCAATATTAAAATCATGTGCTATTCATGATCATATTTCTACAGTATGTAAATTTATATCCTTACTGTATCTCTATCAAAGGATTAATGATAAAAATGTAGACCAAGATGACCAAGTGATACTTCTCCAACTGGATCTCCTTTACTTCTTGACTTTACCTGTCTAGATCCTGAAAACAGCTGAGTTCACAATGCTTGGCCATACTGCATCATACCAGCATGACATCAGTGTACATTACAAATTAGATTTAAAAGAATAACATTCCACAACACACACAGTCTTGCTTAAATTACCAATATAAAAGTAAATAAGATTATCAAAATAGGTTAGCCTTTCCTTATTATTCCATTGGGTGTGTAATTATTTCATCTGTACCATTTGTTTCTAAGAAATGACTGAAAATACCGTACCTCTGCTTTTGAAGTTTAGTCTTTAGTATAAATTTGGTAATCTTCAGAACACTGCAAAATGTCAAGAGATTTAGAGACACATGGCAAAGTATTTTTCCTCAGCAGCAAGCAGCCCAAAACTTAGAACTACAGTGAAGCCTGTGCCAATTGGGGAAGCAGTTTTATCAGCCATAGAGGCGATTCTTGGCTATGATATTTCACCCTTCAGCAGGGAGACCCAGCAGGCTGTGCTGTGGACCTCAGACATTTCCATCAGTGGATCCCATTCACTATGAACATTTTCATGTGATTTCTAGACAACCTTGGCAAGTGATGGTTTGATATGCTGGCTATGGTTTAATAAAAACAGAAAGGACTACTCTCCTCTTCCTATTACATGACTTTTATGTAACTTTGGTAGAGATTTAAGTGACATCTTATATATTTCCAAGGAAATAATCTTAATTGATTTTTTTTTATATTTTAAGATTTAAAGATTATATTTTTGCTTCCAACCATGAAGAAAGTTAGGAAAATGGTCAGCATCTGTCTTCACCCCTTTTTAATAGACAATAGTATAACTTATTTCCTTTGTCAGTCCACCAATCTCCACTGTCACGTTTGACCTTTGTGTAAATCTTTCTTGGCCAAAGATTCCTGATATGAACCTCAATAAAAAAATAACAGTGCTCAGCCTAAGATTTCTGATATGAACCTCAATAAAAAATAACAGTCCTGTAATTCCATCAAGAAAGAGAATCCCAGAATTGCTTTTATATTTAGTCAGTGAAGTATGATGATGCTACTCATACAAATAGGGAGGCAGCCTCCCTCCCCTCCCCCACACCCCCATTTGGAGCGAAGATGAAAAGAGGGCACACATTTCTGTTTTGTATTTTCCTCTTGCTAATATTTTTTTTCCTACCCAGTGAGTGGGAAAAACACAGTAATGATCAGACATTTTTCAGTATCTCTTTGGATTCTGCTGTCAGCTATCCTTAGCAGGTTATAGACCATTCTTATCAAGAGGCATGGTCCAAACATTTCTTCTGTTTTCCTGTACAGGGTGAAATGCAGAGTAAAACTGTAAAGGCAGATTGTTTTGTATCTATTATTGCGACTACCATCCTTTCTATGTGCTAGTTTTACTGTTTTTCTCTTTTCTTTTTGCTCCTTATTTCACAGTCTTTTATTATTTGCAATTTATCAGTCTTCTTTGGTTCTTAGTGAATTATCATATAATTATGGGTATGAATCTCAGCCCTCGTGGTTTTAACTATGACTATAGTAAAATATTTATTTTTTGTGAGTTTTTTATTTCTCATGTGAAAATAAGATGGGTAATGCTGGCACACAATAACTACTCAGTTCTAATATATTATGTAATTTGAAAATACTGTTTTATGAATTTCCTAAAGTGAAGAGGTTTAGAGATTGCTAAATACTGAGGAAATATTCCCACTCCTATGAAAGAATGGTGCCTGAAAGGAAATTATGCTTTCTTCAATTTCATTTTTGAAAGGATTTTGGTCCATTGAAATATAGTTAGTTCTCTAACTTTCCACTCAGCCCAAACCACCTTTAATCAGCAATCTGGTCAGCATAGTGTTTTCAGCACTAAAATAATAATGGATGACCCAATGTAATAATGAAATAAATGCCCTAAGAGCATTCAGCACTCTTCTCTGACTTCCTTTATTTCTGAATCTCTTGTAATTTAGACACCCCCTCCCCCACACTCAAAAAAACAAAAAACCAAAACCAAAACCAAAAAAACATCAATTTTATTTAACAGGAGGCATTGAAAGATAAAAGTTAGAACAGGCAAGAAACTGGACATCAATAATTGAATTGTTATGGTAACCAAGTATGAACTCTACTTAACATCTTATTTTGTTAGTATAGTCTTAATATTTTTTGATCGAACACTTAAAAAAAACCACACCATTTACATAAATGTTTGAGGTTTTGGTTAGTCCTAAAAATCAGATTTTGATTTACCTTCTGAGACTGATATGTGTTGCTTTTCAACTTTTAACCTAAAGTTTCTCACAGTCAGAGGTGCTCAATAGATATTTGGTAAATATGATTATGCTAAACAAAGATATGGAGTGGTTTTGGTTAAGTGAAAAATGCCAATGGACTTTTAGCATGTCAACGGAAGACAGGAGAGACAGCAAGTGAAATGATCATTTTCTTTACTTTTTGAAATAGTTTTGCAAAATGATTTCTTATGAACCAATCTTTAAGAAATACCTGCTGGACATCCTTGAAGATTTGCTTTTCCCCCAAAATATTATGTGGAAACACTATAAGCTCCTTCAGCCTGTCATCTTTATTTTCTCTGTTTCTTTTCAAATCGCGTTCTTATCATTTCAAGCTGCAACCAGGTAGTCAAATCCAATGATATCTTCTGAACTCTTATGTCCTTTTGCTTTTTTGTACCATTTCATAACTTTAATCTTCTTATTCTTTGGCTTTTCTCCTCACTGGAATTTTTCTAATTTAATTGAGAATTTCCCTTGGTCCAGGAATTGTTCTGGCCTTTGATAACTTATTGACATTTTATGGAAACTTCATGAAAGAAGTACTTCTTATCCCTATTTAAAGGTGAGGAAATTGGCCCGTGGACACCCAGGTAGCACATGGTAAACATAATATCTGAGCGCAAGCATCCAGTTCAGAGCCCACATTCTTACTCTCTTTGCATGGGTGACAACACAGTGTTCGGCATCTTCTCTGACCACTTTCTTATGTACTGTTGTCAGCTTGACAGGCTGATTCTGCTTTCTGTTTTCATTATCTTTCTTACTCCTTTAAAATGAAGATAACAGCTACCAATATATACACAGTGATTGCCTTTATTATCTTTTCTCCTTCCAAAATAGTGTTCTTTGTTCACTAAAAATTCACATCCCATGAATTTGGAAATGAAGGGTTAGTCTTCCTATTTTTTTATTTTCAGACACTGAGGCTTTTATTTACTTTTTGCTTCAAAAGAAGTTTAGGAGAACACTTTTCAATATTTGAGGGGCTGTATATAATTTTACTTTTTATTTCTATTGCATTTTAAATTAGATTGTTATCATTGAATGCGATTTGTAGTCTTTCCATTTTAAAGAATTTATTGAGTTTTATCTGTGACTAAATATATAATTGAAATTTGATTATTTTTCATGGTACTTGGAAAGAAAATGTAATTTTTGGGGGAGTATGGGGTTTAATTCAGTTCTTATTAATGTTTTTCATTCAGCTCTTTTATGTCGTTTTCTGCTTATTTTATTCACATAAAGAATAAGAACTATGCTAAAATGCCTAGCTGCTTATTGTCTGTCCCTGCACACCCAGATGTTTTGACCTTACGTATTTTGTTACTATGATATTCGTCTCATAGATAAATCAGTTCTGTTTTTATTGTATGTAGTTGTACACATTACCATTATAAAAATAGCTCTACTTGACACTTAATATTAATTTCAACTATTATTTCAAGTTAAAAATACTATAGTAGCCCCTGAATATATAACCATGTATATTATATTCCTGAATATATAACCATGTATATTATGTAGTCTTTAATCCCAGCAGGAAGCCTCAAATGAGACACATCATTGGTACTCCAATATTTGTTGTGTAAATAAATGAATAAAAATTAGTTTACTGGGTTATGCACGTAGCTCCTTCAGTCTGTTGTTTCACCCAAGGACAGGCACAAGAGCGAAATTATAGAAGCATGTCTCTGTGAAGTTGACTTTTTGAAAACATCTCTAAGATAACCCATGGTTTTTCACTAGAAGGTTATCTAAACTTTTCAGAAGTCAGTATTTTAGGTCAATATTTGTTCCATTTTTACAGATGGATTTTCTTTGAAGTATAATTTATTTTCTCTTCCTTAATTCAACAACCTTCAGGCTTTAAAATATTCAGTATGGGTTTATAATCAGTGTTCAAAAATGTCCAGTATAACAGTGTTGTCCCAAGGGGGAGGCATGGTCAGTATTTGTGTTGAACTTCTCATGTTCACAATATGTTTTACTATTTATTTTCTATTTCTTTAATGTTATTTATCTAAGACATTTGGTCGCATTCTAACTATCAAACATACCTTATTGCATAAACCTGGGAAGATTCCTTATTGCTCACCTTGATCAAGGTATAATTAGTGTTCCTGCATACCACTATCAGATGATATGGTACGTCTTTGATGACTTCTTTTGCCTCATTTTCAAAAGAAAATGAAAAATATTTTAGGATACTGTTCCTTTCAGGTTTTTCTATCATGGTGTGTGCTTTTTTTCTAATGCATTTTCTTTGAAATCAAATATGAATGGTATTGGGTATAAATAGCTTTGACTCAAATATAATATTCAATTTTATAAGTTTGAACATATGTTAAAATAAAAGTCCCCTTCACAGTTTCTTAGAATGGAACAGTTGACTGCCAAACCTGTAATTACTTTTATATCGTAGTTATTTTTAGTTAAAAATTATTTATATTTGAAATTCCTTCTATTTAATTGAGGGATTGACATACCTATTTTACCAATCAAGACTAGATCATAATTGTCATAGACTGAATTGTTAGAATATTGTAGAGTTGAACAGTGCATTTTGTCACTGGCAATTTTTATTATTGAATTCTTATTTGTCTTATATTTACTCTTTTTCTTGCCTGTAAAAGAAGCATTTTAATAGCTGCCTTGCATTAATTTTAGTAGAGCACACAAAGAACAGAATCATGTTTATAGCAAAGGTTCGATTAGTGCTGTTATTATTAATATTCTTTTGATATTGTAAAATGTACCTAGAATATCGAACATACATTTAAACTCCTCATCTGCCTCTCAGTTTCTTTCTCCTTTGAGCCACCTTCATTTCAGAATATTATGGCTTCTGTTACTTTGACTGACAGTTGAACCAAAGCAGACAAAAATTGTTACATTCTTAATAAATTGTTACATTTTAAATAAATTGTTGCATTTTCTCTTTTCCACTTTTAATTTCACCCCAAATTTATAGCTGAGAGTGGAATAATGTTTCCAGGGTGATGTTCTCAGTTTGTACTCAGTAAAACTGAATATTCAAATGTTCACATTTTTTTATGGTCAGTCCTTCTCTTGAATTTGGGTGGTTATTTCTGTCTATAGATTCATCCCACTCAGCATTGTTTGATCTCTTACCATGACTTATTGGAAATTATCAGCTAGTCCTGTTCCATGCATAGTTAAGGAATGACATAAAACAGGCCTGGAAGAACTATCGTCAAGAGATCTTCTATTCCTATCATTTGTCCAAAAGCTGTTCAGTCCATTCCACAGAGAGAAAGGATTTTAAGTCTGTTTTTAGTACCTTAAAATGACACTAACGTATTGAGAACCCCAGAGGGCAGACACCCACTGATTCAGTTTTTCCCTCTAGAATGTAGAATGTTATGTTTAGACAAATAATGTGTACAAAATTTTTGGATCAGGAAAAGATATCACAAAAAAATATTGCAGCCAATGTTCAGAAGTAGGCTGAAATTTTATATAATTTCTTACAATTTATAATATATGATACAAAAATGAGTTGTGATTTTTAACATCTTGTTATGACTAAAGTATGAATGCTAGGTAATACATTGAAGTTGAAATGATGGATACTTAATTAACGTGTCTTTGTAACAGAACAAACAGAAATCGTTAGCACTGTTCTCACTGAATTTGAGACCGTGAAAAATGGACAGGAAATGTGCAAGCTCACTATGTGTGTTTGTTGTATTATAAGCCAACACTTTCTGTTGAACAATATGCTCAGTTGGCATATGCAAGAACCATTTTCAGACCTATATTCCACAAAACCTACAGAGAGCTATGGTGTAATTCTTAAAAATGAGTATAAACATCCTATCATTTAAGCTCTATAGAGAAAGGTTTGCCGTATCTATTTCTAGTAGGGTCCTTGATATTCATATTATTATATTATGATCTTAGAAGCAACATGACCCCTTTCTAGATATTTCTATTTTAAATAGGCCACAGGGTTGATCTATACACTGGACATAAAAAGGTTCTTTAACAATTTATTATGGGAAATATATTCTAACCCCATTTGTCCTTTCTCTATGATAAAGTGCTCTTTTAAATTTAGTTAACAAAACCTCAATAACACTTAAATGACTGACAAGAGAATTATTATCCATTTTTTAATAGCTAAAGGCATCATAGATTTCAAATGGGAACATTTTAAAAGCCGTTACCCAATGCTTGAAGCTCACATCATTCACATCATCTTTTTGTGGGGTACGGGGTTAAGGTAATTTTGTTCTGTGTAGGAAGACATTTACTGTGGTTTACTTAGAATGAAGGAACATCTCAATATGGTGTAGCTAGATTAGTAAACCTGTAATTTAAGACTGAAAAATATCTATTACATTTTTTCTACTCTCGCACTTTCTGCTTTCCTTTCTCAATAGTTTCTAACTCATTATATTTAATTTAGGCAAGGTTACAGCCCCTGAGGAGTGTAGTAAACTGCTAGCTTCAGAGAGAGCATTCCAGGGTGAACTCGCTTCCTCTTCACTGAAGTTATTTACATTTTAAACAATATATTTTCTCTGGGTGGATTTCAGATTTATGCAAAGATCATTAGAAGTTATATGCATTGTTTTTTCTCTTTAAACTGTCATTCAGAGATTTAGACGGAACCATTTCTAAGTGCTTTGGGCTAGATTAGAACACAGCCTTTAAATGTCAAACCACCCAGAGACAATGTTTTAAAGATTTTTTAGCTTAAACTAGCAAAATATAAATGAGAGATATTGCTGTGTATGATTATGAATGTATCTGATTAGAAGAAGAACAGAGGAAAATAAACACTCCAAAGAGAGAAGACTTAAATAGTTGAGTAAAGTCATACACAAAAATAAAACATGATTAAGCTGAGAATCAGGGAACTTAAAATTACAGCCTTATACTAGTCAGTGTTCCTCTTTTGGTTTCAGTTGCCTTATGTGCAGAAGCCCAGGTTAGTTAATTTTGTTGCTTATTTTTAGCTTCCTTTCTGTGATTGCTAAAGGTAACCTGAAGTGGAGGGAGTGGTTGTCCTGAGGGATAGTTCTAGTTCTTAGAGAAAAATTGCCATGAAGCAAACACAAGTTTAGGGAAAAAGATATATAGACCAGTAACCATTCCATTTTTTGTATGTCATCTTAATCTAGCATACAAAACAAGAATTTTAGAGAAAGCTGGGATGGCTCAGCAGTTGAGCACTCACTTTGTAGCCCCAGGGACAGAGGATCGAATCCTGGCCCCAGCCCATGCAAACCCATTTGCTGACCTGGGTTGTGCTTCTCATGTGGAAGGCCCCCATTTTGGTTCTCACCCCCCCATATGGTCACTGGCTTGAGGGGGCGTGCCTTCCATGTAGGAGGTCCCCAGCCCAGTTCCTGCTCTGTGTGGCCCCGGCCCACCTGTGTGGAACAAATCCATGTTGAAAACTGATGATGTGCAACTATGGAGACTGCTCTGGTCCCTCCTCCTTCTCTCTGTCTCTCTGTCAAAAACAATAAAACAAATTAAAAAAAAGATTTTTTATGTGCTTAATGCTAAGACAGAGGTTCTCCAAGTGGGATCCATGGATTTCCTAGGAAATCTTGAGATTCTCTCAGGAAGCTGCAAATTAAAATTATTTTTATAATAATACTAAGGTAACATTTTCTGTTTTGGCATTCAGAATTTTCCATAACAGTATAAAAACAATAGCAGGTCAAGTTGCTGGTGCCTTAGTACAAATCAGTGCAGTGGTAGCAAATTGTACAAGTAGTTGTATTCTTAACTGGTCTGCATTCCCTATCTACCTCAGAAAATTGGGAAGGGAAGAGCAAATGAAATCCAAAGTAAGCAGAAGAAAAGAGGTATAATATTTGAACAAAAATGAATGAAATTGCAAACAGGAAATCAATAGAGAAAATCAATGAAACTTAAAGCTGGTTCTTTGAAGAAATCGAGAAAATGAATAAGCCACAAGCCAGGTTACATGTTAAAAACAGATAGATGAAACTCATGTTAACAAAGACTATTAGGGTTCTGCAATAATTTTTAAGGGCATGAAAAGATTGTGAGACCAAAGGATTTGAGATCAGCTCTTCTGTGTGGCCGCCTAAAAACTAATAGCAGTGCACCTGACTGTCTTTTTTGTTTATTTCCTGGAAGTACCTTTTCTGTAATAAACGTTTACCAGCATCTTATCTCACAGGGCAGAATTTGAGGAAGAACCATCTTTTGGAAGAACTAGTCTCCAAAGTCCTGGAGATTCACAGAAGTCATTGTCTTAAGTTTGAGGACAAGGAACTTTGATACGAGTAGTACACTGCTGGTCTTGGAACACATTCTTGAGGCCCTGAGAATCTCTAGTTCTTCCTTTGGTTTTCTTTTTTTTTTTTCAGCTTGTTTTAAAATCGTAAAAGTACCCTGGAGGTATTTAATGGAACTATATAAATGGCTAATGCAAGGTGGCATATTGGGAGGTAGAAATGATTTCCTTTTGTCATTAGCAATTCAAAGGAAGTTCAAAAAGGCTCTGCATAGAAAATATATGAGCTATTGGATGAGCTTGCTCAGGCATCAATTTATCTTAACTCCTGAAATAACATTGAAACAATAGTAAAAGGTAAAGTCAGCCAGTGGAAGTAGGTGTAACAGATTGTGTAAATGAAGCATAGCATATGCATTATTATAGCTAACTACATGTGAAATGCACTTAGGCCAGACCTTTTTGCTAATTTACCAAATTATACTGCGGAGCAGAGTGAAAGCCAGTATATTAACAGACTGCTCTGAGCTGGGCAGGACGCAGGGAGAGAATGGTGATTTGTGGGGGTGCTTGCCATTCCTTACCTCTGGGAAGTAAATTCTGGTTGGGAGCACATCATAAATTATAAACTCGTCATGTCCACAGCCAAAGCCTCATTCCTTAGTACCTTTCTTTCTCTTTTGTTTTTGCAGTGTGCTTTAAGATATGCTAAATTAAACTGCGCTGGCTGTTTCTTTGATGGAGCTAGAATAATCCCTCACAAATATTCTCAGTGTAACCATGGATATAGATAAAAAGCTAATATGTAGTTTGAACTGAGTGCTTTTGAATGGCAAGTTCTGAACTAGGCTCTGTGGGTGAGACTATAAGGAGCCAGAAGCTAGTTCCTCCCCTGCAGAGGCTTGCAGACAAGCAGGGGGCATCAGTGAGATGGCAAAGTGTTAAAAAGCGTGGAATTTATAAATCCTTCTAAAGGATAGTACGTACTATTGGAGAGAAGTGATAGCCGGGGCAAACTATTCCAAAGATATGACATTTTTTTAAAGACTTTTAAAAATTATGAAAACTTTGAAATATACAAAGAAGCTCAGAGAGTAATTTGGTAGTTTCCCCTGTTATCATTTTGCATATTTTAAAATGTTAATGTTTGGTGTAGGCTGTTTTTGTTTGTTTGTTTTTCTTTTCAAAATCTTGTTCCTGTCTGAGCATGTGTTCTTAGTTCTTTTGTAAAAATAAGATCATATAAAATGTTATGAAACCATATATTCTCTTTTCCATCTCAGTAAATGCAACATCTTCATCTAGTAGATTCTAGTTATACAAACAGAACATGGACTTATTTTTAACATCTTCTTTTCTTTTCTCATATCTAATTCACCTTAAGTTTTGATGATTTCATTGCCAAACTACCTCCCAGTCCTTGCAAATTATTTCCATCTATACTACATCTGTGGCTATCAATAGTCAATTTACCATTGCATTTCATTGCGCTGCTACAGTAACCTTCTGACTGGTTTAATTCTCATATATGCTTCTCCCTCCAAACTATTCTCTACGAAGTGTTCTTTGTGAACCACACAATTGATCCTAAAACAATTCAATGGCTTCCCATTACATTTCAGATGAAGAAAAAACTCTTTATTGGAGATTTTAAGACCCTACAACATCTTAGTTTTTAAACATCATCTTGCATTTGACTGTTCCTCAAGGTTGTTGTATATAGTTGTTATGTTGTGTACTGCACAACTTTAGGAAGCACTTGACACATTTTAGTGCATGAGAGGAAGCCTCCAGCTCTCCACAATTAATACCTCCATATGAGTTACTCAAGTACCTAGCCTTTCTGATCGAGATCTCATTATAGTACATATCAATTGTAATTAAAATAAAGGAAGACCTTGGTCAACATTTGACTGATCAGACTTTGGCTGCCATTGGCATGTGGCTGTGAAGAACTTGGGACATAGCACCATGTGGTAGCACATGGATGGAACCACTAGTTGTGTGACCTTGGGCCACTTGTTTAACGTCTTTGTATGGTCTGGTTTTTCATCAGTCAGGTAGGATAATAGTATTACCTACTTTGAGCTATTACCCTGAAGATTAAATGAGATTATGTATGTAAAGTTTAGAACAGTGTCAAACATGTAAGTGGAACGTGTGTATAAAATATATAAAATAAAATTTAGAAAAATAAATGCATCTATTAACCAGGAAGTGAAATGTGTCTCTGCCTTCCATTGTATATGAGTATTACAAACAGACTTCAGAATGTATTTAGTTCAGTGTTCTTGTATTAAATGGAAGGAAATGGAGATGAGAGAGACCAGTGTTTCAGTCAGAATTAGATCTGAAGTCTTTCTCATGCCTAATCCACTGTTCTTTCTAGTATTTTATTCTGCCATGATTTCTGTTCACTCATGATTTAAGTACATACACATCCTGAGGGGAACAGAAACCTTCCTCTGTCTGAAAGTCACTTAATAAAGAGCTGTAAGCCCTATTACCTGGTGGTTTAGTTACTATAACACTTTACTCTTGCACTGGGGTCTGGATATGGAGTCGAGTTCATTTGGTAAGAAGTGGGTGTTTTCATTATGGGGATGTCACATACAGCAAAGGGAATAGTCAATAATTTTGAGATAGCATGCTACAGTGTCAGATGGTTGCTGGACTTATCATTCTGACCACTTCTTTACGTAGATCAGTGTTGAATAACTATTGTGCACACCTGAACCTAATATAATATTGTATGGTACTTATATTTTAATAAACATCTTAAAAAAAAATGGATGTTTTCAGAGTCAAAATACTGTGATTACCTCAGTGAGCAGTTCACATAGTGGTGTTTTTGGTTAAAATCCTAATTAGCCTTCCATAGCTAAGGAGCTTGTGTGTTATAAATCTACTCATTATTATGAATGATAGGGCCCGTGCTTAAAATTTGCCACTTTTACACTAATTATTTATGAAAAGGCCTTGCCCCAGAAATGTAAATCATAATAATTAGATTTAATCTTTCTGTGACTTATGTTTTCTCCCCCGTACCACCACTCCCATCCACCCAGGGAAACAGATGTCTAGAGGGTGCTAATACAAGTAGCGGGAAGTTTCCTGCCCAGACAAATTAGAAAGTCAGGAGGCTAAACCCTGGAACTTTTAGCCACCACTTAGCCCTGTGCTTTTAGCAAAGGAGCAACGCCCAGAGGCTTTGTGTCTGCTAATGGTAGGTCTGTATTACATAATGTCACTAACTAAGGAGTCTCAGAGCTTTGTTTCTTCAGAAAGCAACGGTTGCTTTTCTAAGGTGCTTTTCAGAAATAGTTAAATAATGACAAACTTATTTCCAACAGTTTATTAGCTTGGTACAGACCGGACCATGAATACTGTTACATCAGGAAAAGAATGTGGAAATTACCCCTTTTGGTTGGGACATGGAGCTTCACAGCCAACTGACACCAGAGTCCTACTGCCAGTGACATGTCATAAATTGGACCACAAGTACTCCATCCCCTGATCTGGATCAAAATTATGTCTATTCAATTTTCTTGAATTAAATAGTATGACATGCATTCATTAAACTTAATGAAAAATTTAATTAAAAAAATGTTATTACTAAGATGGAAAGATATTGCTGATGGTCTTTGTGGATGATGATGGTGTTTCTGTATTTTAATACATTCATACAATTAAATTAGAATTGGTGGAATCCTTCGAGATGATTAGTCTAAAGTACTTTGGTCTAGATGTTAGACCCAGCTTCTCATTTTTGACGAGGACACCAAGGTGGTGCTATAGGTTATGTGAGGTGCAGTGTTCGACAGCTTAATAATTGCAGAGTTGAAAGTGGAGCACAGGGCTTCTGGCTTCTGGTTCAACATACTTCCAGCAACACCTCAGAGCTGTCAGGCTGTCTTTGGCTAGTGAAAGTATTCATCCTGCCAATTCTTCCACTAACCTTTGACTCACATCATCCATCTCTCCTTACCACACACATTTCTCCTTGACCAGCCCTACTGAGGGAGGATGCACTTGCAATTTTATTTAAAAATGCAAGTGCATTTTTAAATATTAAGATTACCCATAAATAAGAGGTGTATAGATACATGGGTATATGTGCTTCATAATATCGTTCCAATCTTTCATCCTTGGAATTGCAGCTTAATGGCTGTGACTATGGATTCTGAAGGCTGACTGCTTAGTTTCAAATCCTACTGCCCTCACTTATAATCTGCATTACCTTGAGCCAGCAACTCTCTTTTCCAATGTCGTCAAACAAAACAAAACTGAAATTATTAACAGTAAATTCCTCATAGATTTTGGTGAACATTAAATAAACCGATATTCGTAAAGTACTGAGGAAGGTGCCTGGTATATAAGCATGTGCTTAGTAAATGGTGGCTGTTATTTTTTATTGTATTAAGCAAAAACAAGTCAATGTATACAATAACATGGATTATAAATGTGTTCAGCCTCTAAGTACCATACATAAATAAGCCCTTAAGTAGAGTCATCACAATAACTCAAAACTGTACATTGTCCCAATGTTATAGAAAAGACAACACCCAGAATGATTACATCACTTGCTGAAAGCCAAAGCTAGTCACTGATGGTAACTTCCTTCCAGAAGTCAGCTTTCTGGGACATTGGAATCTCAAATTTTTGCCTTTCTATGAATCCAGATTCCAGAGGCCAGGGATTACCTCTCTAAATTTTCTAATTGCAAACCTTTGAAAGGCTTTTTATTTCTTTAAAAAATATATATGAAAACCATAATTGATTGGCAGTAGTGCTTGCTATGTAGTTCTTTAGGGGCTTTCAAAAAGGCTAAGTTTGGGCTTCTACACAGTGTGGGATGTTATAACAATGCCTTTGCAGATTCTAAAATTCATAGGGGAGCACTTAATTGAGCACTGGAACACACCTGACCTAAGTGTATTCATACCCAGGAGATGGCTGTGAATTAAAAGGTCAGTCATCTCCACATCCTGACTCAGACCGCCAGTTAAAACGTGCACCCACAGGGTTGCTCTCTAATAAAGATCACCCACAGAATGACACCATCTGGCAAATGTCAGGGGAGAAGGGACAAGAGCAACAGCTGTAGCCACCTGCCTGTGTTGCCAGTGACTTGAAAATGAATGGGCAGAGAGGGTCCATGCTTCCAGCTGAGTGAATATACTGTCATTTCGCGACTCCATCTTTTTTTACATTTTCTGTAGAGATATTCCTTCAAAGATTCCTGGAGTCCTCATGCATACTTTTGTGTGTGGAAGTTACAGCGATACCTCTAACTCCAGAGGTTCTGAAATTGAACCTCTAGTTTCTTCATTCCCTGTATTCATCAAAGCCAGGTCTCCATCCAGTGTTTCCATGTTAGCAAACAACACTAATCTATCAAGGTGGGGATACCAGAAGTGTACATGTTGTCCTCTCTCTTGTCCACCCCTCATGACTCTTCAGACTAAGTCAGATTCCCTGTTTCGTGCTTTCTTAATACTGTGTGATTTTTCATTCATAGAACTGATTAAAGTTTGTGATCATAGATTTATAGTTGTGACTATTTTACATATATATATATATATATATATATATATAGTCTGAAAAGTATATCTATCTATCTACCATCTATATGTATAGCTTGTAGACTAATAAAGTGATTGTATATATGTATATATATTTAACCTGCAAGTTCCTGGAGAGCAGGGAGCATATCTATGTTTGCTCATCAGTACTTATGTATCTCTTTACTATAACTAAAGTGTTTAACATGCAGTAAGCACTCAAAAATGAATTGCTGAATCTTTACTTTCCTTGCTACATTATTTACAATGTCATGTCTTTAGAAAAAGATTTGCTAATAATGACAACTATCAAACAAGAACAGACTAACCCTAGAAACGGTTATTGTATTTAAATATTTTTTATGTATGATAGTTGCATTTTATGTGCAATTCTGTATTTTTAATTTCACATTTTATTATGTTGTCACTTCTATTTGGACTTATAAATATTATTTTTATAAATGAAATATTATTAACTAAAGCAGTCATAAATAATTATTGTAAGTCCTTAACTCTGTATCAGGAAATACGTTAGTTCTCAAAAAATGGCAATAATAATTAATACTAATAGGTGATTGAATTTTAAGAGGAAATTAGAAATAAGAAAATAAATTAGTAGAGATTTGCCTGAGGAAAATTAGTAAGCTGAGGAGTAGATTCTGTATGAACCAAGCAGAGTATCTTAGCTGACACCAGAATTATGTTAATATATTGCCAGGAGCACAGTGAGCATTATGACATTGTCTGATCACTTTCCATGGTTATCTCACTTAATCCTCCCAATAACCTATGTGCAATATGTAAAATTATTTTCCAAGCCATGCTATAGGTGAGAAAACTGAGGCTCACTTTGCTTAGCAATTTGTCCAGAGTTTGCTGCCTAGATAGTGCCTTATCCTGGATGAACTCAAATTCAATTCTGTCTCACAAGCCTAGACTCTCACTTCCCATTAAATGAGATGTTTAGAGGCAACTGTCTACAGTGAAGTGATGAGGTGTTGTGTTGACAGCCTCCCGCAATCCTATTATTTGTTTTTCTTTTAAATTATAAGTATTTAAAAATTGCACTAAAAGTGTAATTTGAAGATATAAAATAAAAGTAACATGCTAAGGAAGACTTTTAGTGCCAGTATACTTTAATATGATTTCGTGGTTTCTTTTACCATAAAATTAATGAGAATACACAAATGACAAATTCTCTGGGTTACTATTAATTCTGTCTCTTGACTCAGTAAAAAATATCTAATAGGTTATATAAATCATATCCTATAAAAAACAACTTATTTAAACTGCCTCCAAGCCAGGATTTATAATAGTAATAACTCTAATAGTGTTGCAAAAAAAGAGAAAGAATATAAACAAAAATTGATTATTAATGATTTAAATATTTACAAAGTCTGTATTAAAGGACCTTGACCTATGAATATGTGTAGTACTAAAAAATGCACGTAGGAGCAAAGACTGAAAAACTGAATTCCCATTTCTTTTTAATAATCTATTTATCTTCATATCAGTTAAGAATGTTCTGTTTTAAAAGCTACGTATATTTTGCAATATTGATAACAGTTATCTCCTAAAGCAGAGATCACCAATTTTGTTTCTGGGCAAAGATGTGGACCACAAACTCATTTTGTTTGGCCCAAGTAGTGTTGAAATTATTTGTCAACATTTTCAATGTTGTGGTAGGCAGAATAATGGCTCCCAAAGGTATCCATGCTCTAACTTTTAGAATCTGAGAATATGAGTATTTTCATTACATAGCACTAAGGGACTTTGCAGATATAATAAAGGTTATGGCCCAGATCTTTAAATAAAGATATTACCTTGGATTATTTAGTTGGGCCTATTCTATTCACATGAACCTAGACAACCAAGGAACCTGTTCATCTTGGAGGCAGGGAGACAGGGCAGCACCGAAAATCTGAGATAGTTAAAGCTTTTGAGAGACTCAACTCATCACTGCAGGAGAGAAAACACATGGGAAGCCTGAGAAGGAAGGTGGGCAGCCAGGAGATTGGAATTTCAGTTCTACAAACCTAAGCAATTGAAGTTGGCCAAACTTGGCTGAGATTGAAAGCTGCTTAATTCCCAGAACCTCTAGCAAAGAATGTAACTTGCTGATACCTTGATTTTAGCCTTAAGAGACTAAGCAAGGGTCACAGCTGAGTCACCTTGTAACTAGATTTCTGACCTACAGAACTGTGAGATAATAAAGAGCTTATTTTAAGTCCCTAAGGTTTTGGCAACTTGTTTTTTTTGTTGTTGTTGGTTGTTTTGTATTTTTATGGCAACAAAAAGGAACTAATAGAGATATTTCATGTAGAAATTCATGTTTTGAGCATATTTTTTGTTAGCTTATACTGGATTGTTTGTAGTTGACTAGTAGAGGGTCCCATTTGATTGAAGGCCAGAGACTCTTATTTATATCAGTAGTGATCTGGCCCACTTTACTCATTTGTATAGTGTGCCGTCTCTATTGGCACTTGTGTTTTCAACCACTGATCTAAAAGCTAAAAGTAACAGAACTCCGTATTTTCCGGCGTATAAGACGACCGGGCGTATAAGACGACCCCCTAATTTTACAGTTAAAACATAGGTTTAGGCCTATATTCGCTGTATAAGACTACCCCCCACTTCCGAGGCAACACCTGTTCTTTTTTTAATTAAATTTTCAATGAATGACATTTTTCGAACATACCGTAATATACCGTACATTGATACGATAAATGGAAGGTCTCTTCACAAATGGCAATGCCATGAA
>PVKE010025964.1:0-22644 GCA_004027555.1 Craseonycteris thonglongyai | reverse complement strand
TTGTAGTACAGATAAAAGTCAGGCAGTGAGATGCCCCCAGCTTTATCCTTTTTTCTTAGGATATAAAGCAACAGTCTTTACTATCTTGACATTACACTGGCAATGAAAAAATTCAGTGATACCAGCAAACTTTAAGGTTGTATGAGTATGTCTACCCACATCAATATCTATGAAACTAATCATTATAAAACTTCCAAATAATACTAATTAATGCAAGCATGAGAGCCTGGACAGTCTCACTACTAACACTTTTTCATAAAGAACTATTTATCCCTGCATTACAACTTATGAATTTAGTTTCTCTTTTAAAGAAAGTCTCCTAAATCTCACAGCAATTTTTACAAGCAAAATAATTTAAATCTAGCTTTGGGACAAAATTTTCTCAATCACTTTTGAATGGTGAGCAAATTTAAGATGAATTTGTGGGTGAGTTTCTAAATGACGAAGATCACAAAATAATTAAATGACATTCTGACTGCACAGAGGAAAAAAATCTATTATGTGAATATGGAAAACAACAAAAGAAGATTTTTTTTTTTAATTTCTAAAATTTCTCAAGTAGATAAGACATTTGCAAACTCAGATCAAAACTGTATGGTAAGTATACCTTAAGTGGGAAGAAATTAGATAATATTAAGTAGTATCATTTTATAATCAGAGTACTAAAGGCTTACTTCAGGAAAAAAAAAAAAGTATTAAATTATTTGCCTAGATAAGTAGCTCATCTTACGTCCCTGTCATAACTGCTTTTTTAAAGTAGATAAACTGAAGCTCACTGTTGAAAAGTAAGAACGAAGTTTCAAAAAAGAACAAAATTAGCACTACATCATATATAAGGTTTATTTAAATCTATTCAAATTTTTTAAATAGTCTACCTGAATCCTCCTGGGCTTCCTGAGTTTCACCATCTTCTGTCACTTCTAATTCTTTCACAAAATTTGATGGAAACAATCCTAACTTGTTGTTCAGGGTTCCACTCCACCAGCCTTCTTCTACCTGAAAGAGTTCAAAACTCAAAAATAAAAATTTCTCTGAAATGAAAATCTTCCCCCTATGGGGAAATTACACTACAGAAGTGAATAAGCACAAACTTAAGTCACACAAAATAATCTCTTTAAATCTATAAGAAAACACAATAGAAAAAATATATATGTAAGCAGAGTAAATCTGAGTGGATTAATCATATACAGTATTAGTCATATATCAAAATGTATTTTGCAAAATTTACAATGAGAACTTATAATCAATTGTAATCTATAAATAATTTTCATGAAAGTATCAGATAACCAAGAATAATGCATTAACAACAACAAGGAGATACTCTCTTCCAGAATGTCACTCTTTGAAATACTACTGAGCCTCAGTTTGTAATTAAGGCATACATTATTATTTAGGTATTTGTAAATTTTTGATTTGGAGTAAGTTTGATGAATATAAGAACGTAACTTTGTAAATGGCACATGAAATTACTAAGCCTTTTACTTGAACAGTGAGTTTTAACCCAAATATGACAAAGAATCACTTACTTTTAAAACTCCAGATTCCAGGATCTACTAAACACTCTCACAACCACAACTAGAAATATCCTCAGAAGACAAACTCTGAAGATAAACATTTATATTTACTAATTACAAGGTTACTAAATTTTCTTGAAGGTACTTAATAATATTTATTAACTGTCTCAAAATGTATAGTTTCTACTAAGGATGCTAAAAGGTATTAACTAGCAAAAACAATTTTTGAAAGTGTAACCTATTCATTGTCAAAAATTACTCAACATGTACAATATCACAGCTAGAAAAAGTTAATTTTTCTTTTTAAAATATTTAAAAAAATTTTCACTTTATCATAATGACAAGCTTTAATTAGTTATTAATCCAACTGGCAGTCACTATGCACAAGCTATGGTGTTAACTGCTAGGGAAAGATTCAAATTTGCATATAAAAAATTCCTGTCTTGAATAAAACAATCTAAAGAAGAAAACAAACAATAAGCAGATAATTACAATACTATGTAAGAAGTGTTACTAACTAAAGTATGAACAAAACGCTGTAGGATCCCAAAGGAAGAGCTTAGACAAGCTTAAAAGAATCAAAAGGGCTCCTTTAAAATAGGGAAATGACAAAAGAGCTGGATATTAAAGATTGAGTAATAATTTTCCAGGTACAAAGCACATGAAAAACATAGCGACATAAAAATAAAGAACTTACTTGTGAAATGAAAACAAGCTACTTGAAGGAGAAATGAAAGGCTGTGTGAAAAGTTCAGAATTTTTAGCAGGCTTAAGATGGCACTAAAAGTATTGGGTGTTTGTAGGTGTAATGGAGATATGTAAGACTAAACTGGAACAGGCACAACAGAGAGAAACATGAGCGAATCCCCAGTTGGCAGCAGCTGGGTACTTAGGGTAAATAACCCTATTAAGAGGCAGGGTAGTAAAGAACACTGACTCAAAAACAGACTGGATTTTGGCTCCTCTGTATGCCAGGCATGTGAACATGGGCAAAGATGGCCAAAACAAGATCTCCTAATCCAAATGCTCACCCACACTGTAATCATGACACTTCTCCAACCAAGGATGGTGGTCTTTGTCCTCACTCCTTTCAATCTTGCTAGGTGACTTTCTTGTAACCAACAGAATGTGGTGAAAGTGACACTATCACTTCCAAGGTTAGATAATAAAAGGCTACCTCCATGTTCACAGAAATGCTTACACTTAAGAGCCCTGAACTACCATATAGTAAGTCCAACTATCCTGAGACCATGCCCCATAAAATAACAAAGTCAAGCCAAACGGAGAAACTACATAATGGCTCTCCACAGGCAAACCTAATCTTCAAGTCTTCTAAACACTTGACATGTCAGTGAAGGAGCCTTCCCCTGATTCCACCAGCACCCAACCATGAATCTTCCCAGCTGAGGGCCCCAGACATCACAGAACACAAACAAGTCATCCCTTTCTTGCTCTATCCGAATTCTTGAACCACACAGCCATCAGCAGTTCTTTGCCACAAAGTATGATATGCACTTTATGTAGCAACAGTAACTGAAACAGCCAATCACTTATCTTCTGTGATTCAATCTCTTCATATGAAAAACAGCAATACAAATTTCTATCTTTGGGATGGATAACCAGATGTCCCATTTCAAACAAGACAGATAACCAGGGTAGGTTTCGTTTCAAATGGTACACATGGTCAGCCCAGTCTCACTGGGCTAAATTCAAGGTGTCAGTAGGCTGACCATATACACCATTTTGATTGAGACAGTACTACCGTTTTCTGTCCTGTTTAAAATGGGACATCTAATCAGCCTATCTCTGGGATGTTTAAAAATTTAAAGAAAATAATAAATGTGAAACACTTCGCATAGTTTTCAAATATAATATAGGCTCAATAAATATTAACTATTATTACTGCCACCAGGTAAAAAAAAAATAGAATTAACTTTTATATATGCACATTGGAATTATATTACATGATGTTAGGACACAAAGTCAATCCCTATGACAGTACATGGTATCAAAACATATACTTTGAAAATGAGATCTTCAGTGCTCACCTTGGCAGCACATATAAGGGCTATCTGGAAAAAATCGTCATAAATACCTTTCATACAGCACTTGTATAATAAAAATGAAATCTTGAGCTGCTAAATAAAACTTTAATATCCCCCTTTAATGGTAAAAGCAGAGATATGGAAAGTTATTTTAAAAATGCTTTTAAATCTCATTCTAAGATATTACAATGTGGAGAAAATGTTTTTGGTTAATATTTAAATGTGATAATTCAAAAGCTGCAAAGGTTTCTAAAGATTGTTTTTGTATTACTTTGCTATGTAAAAGGAAAATTTCTTCTATTTTACTGTGTTGCAACTAAAGTGATTTCAGAATCCAATGAAAGGTTTATTTATAACCTTCGCAACTGAGATCATATTAATTATCTTAACAATGTTGATTTTCTTCCTAAAGCCAACAGACACAAATATAGTACACAAATATGAAGTATAACAAGGATAAATTAAGTTTGATTTCTACAGATAAGACAACCTGATATTTAGTCAAGAAAGATCCAATTTAAAGTCTGTATCTGAAAATATTTATTAAAAAACTAAAAATTAATATATATTTTTTTTTATGAAAACCATTTGAATTTTATTTTATTACTTTTTTTTTCAAAGTTAGCATATGTGAAAGACTTTCTTATTTTTTTTATTATTATTGTTAAATTTAATGGGGTGACATTGATTGGCAACAATTACTTATAGGTGGAATATAAAACTGAAAGTAACAAAGACACAGAGACCTATGAACACACTCAATAGCTGGATGATTGCCTGAGGGAAGGGGAGGAGGGGGAAAGGAGAGTGGGAGGGGAGGTGGGAGAGGGCACCAGCATTATGGACACTCTCAATGGTTTGGTGGTTACCTGGAGAGGGGGGAGGAGGGGGAAGGGAGAGTTGGGGTGGGGGTGGAGTGTGGGAGTGGACACCAGATATATGGTGATGGAAGGGGAGCTGATTCTGGGTGGTGGGCACATGATGTGATGCATGGGTGATGTGATGTGGACTTCTACATCTGGAAACTGTCTAAAAACTAATATTTTTAAAAAAGCATTTTCTAATACCCAGAGCATCAATTCCAATTGCTGCTTTATCTCTAACACCTGTTTTCCTTACCTCTTCATTAATATCAATAATATCTCCCACTTTCAGCTCTAATTCATCTTCATTTTGTGGAATATACTCAAAGAGAACTTTACACTGACGTTTCTTAGTCTCTAAAGGAAAAAACATAAAAAAATTAAGTGAGGAAAGATTATTAAAATAAACAACAGCACCTTTATTTACACAATATGTTTATTGCCACCAGATTTATATCTATGAATAAAAACAAAACATAAGCATTCTAAGCAGCTAACCACAATCAGTTCTGGTTGGCTTTATACCCTGTCCCTCACATACTACAATCTATAAATCCCAAAAATATTCAAACCAACTACAAATAAGGTACAGGACACTAGGCAATAAAATATATTTATAAAAGGGCTATCTGGAAAACTCCAGCCATAAATGCCTCTATTTTTCATATTATATGACTGGATACTTTCCGGACAGCTCTCATTGGTAGGATACATCTGATCCCGCCAATTACACAAAAGTAAAATATCCACTGTCAATTTTGAGACAATACAGACAATAAAAGATACTGCTGGCACAACAAATTTATCAAAGACAATTCCTCAAAGCTAGTGACTTTCAGACTACTTCCTGAACAAAGTCTAGGAATACTTAAAATGTACTAATTTAAGAATATCTGTAAAAAGAGGAAAAATACACAGCTCAAAACATATTTTTTTTATCTTCAATATTTCTATTTTTTGACAGATAAAAATCAAACTCACATAGGTGAAGATAAAAATAATTCATCTTTTCAAACAAGCTTATTTATCCAGGCAAGTAACAATCATTTATAACTATACAGGCTTATGGTTCTCAACTTTTTTCAAACTCTAAGAATTGAGAAGTCAGGCTCACTCTCATCTTTAAAGGTGAATCACTGGGGAAGCCTGTATGGCTCAGTGGGCTAAACGAACACTTTGCAGCCCCAGGGACAGAGGATCGAATCCCGGCCCCGGCCCCTGCGGACCCATATGCTGAACTGGGGAGTGCCCCCAGTTTGGTTGTCACCAAGTTGAGACCCTGGCCCAATTCCTGCCCTGTGCAGCCCCACGCCCACCTGTGGAATGAAACTATGTGGAAAAACCAATGATGTGCAACTATGGAGACTGTTCTGGGCCCTTCCCCTTCTCTCTGTCTCTGTCTCTGTATCTCTCTGTCAAAAACAATAAAAATAAATCTTAAAAAACAAAAAAGTGAATCATTAAAGCAGCTATGGATAGATGACCAGATATGGCTGGTTAAAGAAGTACTTCTTGCTACTTAAAGAAATCAAGAAAAGGCTGAGACTAAGAGGGTAGCAATGGAAGAATTAGGAAAATCATGAGGAGCAAAGATGTATTAGAGACCAAAGGCAGTAACATCCATACTGTTGTATTCCTAATAACGATACACAGATATAAAAATTAAATAGTGAAGAAGGCTGATTTATCTGAAATATGATATTGGATGAGTGCTGCATGGATTCCCTGGATCACCAAAAATAAACATGTGTGTCCTAGAGCAAATCTAAGCTTGAAACATCACTGGAGACAAAAATGACAGAAGTAAAGCTGTCCTACTTCAGGCACATCTGACATACTATAGGTCTGTGCAACTATCACAATAAAGCCAACTGAACCCCCAAAACACCAAAAAAGCACATTACATGCAACCAAGTCTGTGACAACAGTGGCAAAACAGTCGTGACAATAAAGTCAATAGAAGAATCCAGTCTCCAAATAAGAAAGTTACACCCCAATAATAAGTTTCCCTCTTCCTAAAAATATATCAGATTTTCAAAATGTTTTATAATAAAAGGAAGCAAAGAAAAGTAAGAAAGACCATACCTTTATAACTAACCTAGAGTGTACAGTAAAATTTTTCTAACACCCCTTTTTATCAGGTTATCAGAGGAAATTTTTAAATAATAATTTAAGAGTAATGGTTTTATGCCTAATTCAGGAAAAGTTCTCACCTCTAGTCCCTAAATACTTTTACAACTTGTTGAAGTCACTTTGAGAAAATGTGTTCATAAATGTGTTCTTTGTAGTTAACTGCACTTGGTAAATGAGGGGGAAATTGTCTATACTATTGAAAAGAAAAATCTATTTTGCTCAGTGTGAACTTCAAAGAAAATCCTTTTTTCTGATCATCTGAAACCTTTTAAAAGATATAGCTAGCCTTTAATGAAAATCAATGACTTTTCAAATGATTTAAAATGAATAGAATATTGATTAATTAGCTCCCCTGCCTCCAAGCATATCAATTAACTTCAAGCAGCCCAGTTATATTTTAACCAAAAACCTTTTTATTTCCCTCACACCAAGCATAATTTTCCACTGAGTAGTTTTTTCCAAAGTAGTTTGCAAAATTATTTGCAACGTAATTTTTAATTTTTCAAAGGGAAGATCCACACTGGATAAAAGCATCTGAACAGCCCTTATTATTACCACAAAATGTGAGTCATTTAAAAATTTTTTCACACAATTCCATATTTAAATATGGTTCATTCATAAGTTGAGGTGACTACCAATATCGAATTTATCTATTAATTGGCAGTACAATTAAAGGAATTTTGAGATTTTTCACATTACAAATGGCATAACCCTTACATATTGGTTAATAAATATTTACTTAATTTCTACAATGTATCAGAACCTCTGCTAAGCACACACACACACACACACACACACACACACAAAGAAAACAACAGTGTAATATGTAGAGTTGTCAATAAAAGAATGAGTAAAATTAATTTAAAAAATAACTACAACTAGTATTTATTTATCATAAGTAACCTTGATATAGATCTACAAACAAATTAATGTCAAAAGTATTTTTATATCAGTATTTTATAAGTCACACTATTAACAAGGAAGAGAATAAAAGAGGTACAGCAAAGGCAGGGACATATTTCATGTCTTTTATGTACCAGTATTATTATCTAAGTCTTTCACAAACATCTCCCACACAAGAGATCATAAACACTTACCATTTTACCAATGAGAAAACAGGAATTCAGAAGTTAAGAAACCTGTCCAAAACCACAGATCTAAAAGAGGCAAAACTCGAAATCATACCCACTTCTGACTCCTAAGCCTTTTATCTTTCCACTGTACGATCATTCTGCCTCCTTTACAGATTACAGTGCTTCACCACAGTGCACACAGTCTAGTCATGTTCCAACCCTTTCTATGAAAATACCATATACTTGCTTATCTCTATGGGTCTTACAAAGGTAGTAATTCTACAGAGAATGCCATATTCCCCTCATACTCATGAGAATGTTATGCCCTACCTAGAGAAAAGCTTAAATACAATTTGCTTGACAACCTCAGCATAGAACTGCCTCTTCACTAGAATCATAACTGTACATTATGTCTTTATTATGGTTCTAAATAGTATAGAACACTAAAATAATAATTATAAATATTTATCAAGCATTTCTTATACTATGTAACATGTTAATACATCTAAAACCCTATGAGGGTATCACAATCATCCCTGCTTTATAGTAACTTGATGCTCTCCCATTAGACTATGAATTCTGGGTCATCTATACCCAGCTTTATTTGACAAATTTGAGTGCCCACACTAACATTGTTTTCAAGGGCTTTGTACAAACAAGTATTGAGGCATTCAGCACATAAATTTTGAAATTTTTCAAAAAATCTCTTTAGAAATATTTTGCATTTTTAAAAAACAAAACCAAATTCTATGAATTTCACTCTGTTAACTTTCCTCAGTTTTTCTACTAAAACAGAAAATCTTAAGATTTCAAATGTAAATCATCAAGAATGGTAAGTATTTCATGGTTCTGAAAAACAGATCTGAATACTAGGATCACACAGAACTCTTCAATTATGGAACCATTTCTAGACACTGAAGACTACTGTTTTTAATCTCTCCATCAAATGTAAAATGGAGAAATTACCACACTCAGAAGCTGGCATACTGAGTGCTAAATTTTCAGAGACAGAAACAAAAGAATTCCTGATCCACATCTTGTTCCATTTGGTTCTGGAAAGCATAGCTTCCAGTTTTATTGCAGCATTTAAATTTTTCTGATATTAAAAAAAAATTTTTTTTATCAATTTCTTTCTCCAGTAAACAAAGAAAATCATCAAACATTAAGAAACACAGTGATTGAGCCATTTGCTATACAGTTGAATCTTCTTTAAATATCTTTCTTAGGGAAAGCTGGGATGGTTCAGTGGGTTAAGCACTCGCTTTGCAGCCCCGGAGACCGAGGGTCGAATCCCAGCTCTGGCCCAGGCAGACCCATATGCTGAACTGGGGTGTGCCCCCAGTTCAGTTCTTGCCAGGGCCTATGCGGGAGGCTCCCAGACCACTTCCTGCCCTATGCAGCCCCGCACCCACCTGTAGAGTGAAACTATATGGAAAACTAATGCTGTCAACTATGGAGACTGCTTTGGGACCTCCCCCTTCTCTCTGTCTCTGTCCAAAAAAAAAACCAAAAAAAAAAAGTCTTAAATATCTTTCTTAGCCTCAGCAATATAATACTTAGGTTATTACATGAAAGATTCATGCTGCTTAAGATTTTAGGTATATTGTTGAGACATACCACTTGGTTAAGCTAATCAAAATCTTAGAAAATGTCATCATAATCATTATAATGAAGAAAAAAACCCATATAATTAAAGATGAAGTATCATGTCTACAATGTACTTTCAACTGATCTGATTGGAAAAAAAATGTATCTGTATTGATACATGCATATAGACAGATATAGAGATAAAGCCAATGTGACAAAATGTTAACAGCAAACTTAGGTGAAGGATATACCACGTTCATTGCACAATTATTCTTTTAACTCTTCTGTAAGACTTTGAAATTTTCAAAATAGAAAGTTAGAACACCCTACTTCATTTGAGAGGCTGCAGCTAGAGAGGAGTCATTTGAATGAGTCTTTTTCCCCTTATGAGTCAGATTATTTTAATGTCAAAGAGCAGAGCCTGAACTAATATGCTCATTTTTTTTAATGTGAGCTATAAAGATACATTGTCGGTGACCATGTTTTGATGGTATTCACAATTTCCATTATTTTGTTCAGTGCAAACTCAATAGGAGGCATACTATTTGTTACCAACTATTTTCTGAGAATGATACACTGTCCTGACTGGCACTCTAGACAACTAATTTTTCATTCAGCAATATCATTTCTTTGGGTACACCTACTAGTGATCTATCAGAATCAATCTCAATGTGTCCTTTACATTCAGATGAAAAATTACCTTTGCAGTATCAGTTTCCACTAATACAAAGTTATAAACACTGATGCCTTCCCTCACACATGTCAAGAATAGATACACATCTGGCAACTAATTATTTTCAAATATAAAATTAAATTTCTACTAATATTCCATACTGAATGTTATATAGAGTTGCGATAGTGAAAGATGTCAAATCTTTACTAAGTACTCTACACCATTATCTTTGTGCCTGATTTTACAAGTGTCTCAGCGATAATGTAAGTCTTGTACTTGTTTTGCTATAAGAAATACAAATTTGTTCTCTTCCATAACTTCAGCAACTTATAGTAATCAATTTTTTTAAAGACATTTCTTTTTTTGTTTTGGTGGGATTTTTTTTGACAGAGACAAAGAGAAGGGGGAGGGCGCAGAACAGTCTCTACAGCTGCACATCACCAGTCCTCAACAAGGCCTCATTCCACACAGGTGGGTGAGGACAGCGCAGGGCAAGAACTGGGCTGGTGGCCTCCCACATAGGGAGGCACAACCCCTGGAACAGGGCCACATGGGCAGGGACTCGATCCTCAGTCCCTGTGGCTGCAAAGCAAGCACTCAAACCGCTGAGCCATCCTGGCTCTGGCTTCCCCTAGTAATGAATTTTGCCCTGTGTATCAACATCATCCTGTGCTTGCTCTAGAAAACAGCTGTCTGTTTTATCAAAGAAGTTATCATGCTTAAATTACACGCAATAGAAAAAGTTGCAACAGCTTCATGACTAGACTTCACAAAAAACGAACATTTTTTGGTTTTGGAGACTAGAGAAAAATAGTTAAAAAGTACAGTGTCCAGATATTTAACATCATACTATCTATTTAAATGTGTCCTTTTCAGTTGCACAGACAAAATTCTCCCATGCAGATGTGCTTATCTTGGCAAACAGATTTAAATTGATCAGTCACTCTGCAGTGTTTAATCATTATCAGTCTTTATAATGGCTTTAAATTTTTTTAATATTATATTAATAGTATTGTTTAGTAGTGTTCACTATGTAACATTACAATAAACCACTTTTTGAAGAACTGGTCTATTTTGTGAATTAAGAATATGACACAAACTAACAGTAACCAAAAAAAGAAAAAAAAAAAAATCGAATTAAAAAAAAAAAAAAGGCTTGCTTTTCCTGGAAAAGCAACATGAAAGCAAAAACAACCTGCATCCTGTTTTAAATGTTTGCTGGCAACAAATGACAACTTTAGTCCTTGCAGCACATGTACTTAAAAACAAGTAATAGAGGGTCCTTAGGAAGAAACCTGAGCCTCTTGGCACCAACTACATAATTATTTTTTTCTTACAAGAAAAAGAATTATGACATTTCATAGGAAGGTAAAACTTAGTGCATCCTTTCCTATTAGAAGACAAAATAAAATATTAATAACCTTGAAGCCCCTTCTCTAGCCTTTCCTTAAAAGAAACTTGTCTCTTTGTAGCTCAGTAAAGCTAAAATACTAGTAGTAAATGGATTTTACAATACGCAGAGGTTATAAATAGCCCTTCCATGAGCTAAAAATTCTCATTGTGCACAGAAATTCTATACAGAGCTTCACCTGTAGGATGTGGACACACTCTCTGTTATGTACTGCTCAATCTCTAAATAAGCAGAATTTCAGAGTCCAGGTAAATCAGAACTACTAAAACTATCCACCTTCAGGTCAGTGGGTTGAAAGCAGTGTGAGTAATATCTAAACATTGTTTGTATGTTGCATTTTTGGGAAACACAGAATACAGAACCCTTTAATTGGTCTGTGTCGTGTCACTAAATCTACTCCATTTTTATGAAAATCCGATTTTATGAAAATAAACCCAGAAAGTAGAGGTTTTCCCAAACTTCACAGATAATAAACAGCATAGAAAGTAACAGGTTGAAATATAAGGAGACTGTAAAATTCATGCATTTTTCTTATATTTGTGAAATGTATGTAAATAAAATGTCTTTATTATAGACCACCACAACGGACTTGAAGACCACAATATCAACGACACTGATCTAAGATACACATAGTTAAAACACTCATTTATTACTTATTAAATCAAATTGAATACATAATTAGTATTCAATCTCTCAAGGGGCTTCAGGTTTCACTATGTTAAAACGCTATCTGCTCCCATATATGTTGCACTTCTTTGTACGTGTTCAATGTTTTAATACTTTTTTATAAATCTTTCCTAAGATAATAAGCTCTTTGAGAATAGCAACCTGTCTATTTTACCATTTTCTCAACACCAGCAAAATAAACCTCAAAGAGTTTAAATGATCTAAAGTAGTAAGAGCCTCAAACTCATGTCTGATTTTAAGTGTGGTGCTCTCCCTCTATGCCAAGTTGTTCTCCTAAAATACTGACAGAGCTCCAAATACTTAAAAGGCACTCTTCTTGGGCCAATCACCTTGGAAAACTGAATGTATATGTTCAGATGTCTAACCACTAACAAAAACTTACTATCAAAATTCTTGGGGAAGCTGAGATGGCTCAGCTGGTTAAACGCTCACTCTACAGCCATGGGGACAAAGGATCAAATCCCGGTCCCAGCGCATATGGACCCACGTGCTGAACTGGGGTGTGCTTCCCATGCAGAAGGCCGCCAATTCAGTTCTTGCCTGCCCCCCCACCCCCACCCCACAGGGTTTGGCCCCTGGCTCCAGGGGGCGTGCCTCCCATGCTGGAGGCCCCTAGCCCCATTCCCGCCCTGCCCCACCCCTCCCCCCATCTGTGTGGAACAAAACCATGTTGAAAACTGATGAAGTTCAACTATGGAGACTGTTCTGGGCCCTCCCCCTCCTCTCTGTCTCTCTCTATCTCTTCTCTCTGTCTATGTCAAGAATAAAAAATAAATCTTTTCAAAAAAAAAATCTTGCATCTATACTGCTTAAGGATGAGCAGACATTTAAGCATCTCATTAACTAAATGGCATTAAAATAAATTTAAGGCAAAGTACTAATTGTTTGGCAGATGTTACAACACTAAAAAAAGTCTCATATTTTAATTTATAATTCCCACAGATAGTTGTCATCAACTCATGAGGATTATCATATGAAGAATGACTACATGGGCCAGTCAATGGTATCATGAGAATAAGTATGACGTTTCTGCAGTCTGCTGCAAAAGGTTGAGCTAATTAATTCTTAACATAATTTATCAACAGCTACAAGACACCCTTCTATTTTGACTTAATTAAATAGGAAATGAATTATTTACATACTTTTCTTAATGTTTTTAGTTTGTGGATGTGGCTGAATTCCTCCCACTGGAAGTCCATAGGTGCTTATTCGTTGTACAAGACTTGCTACATTCCCATGCCTTTCCCTTTTGATGGGTAAATTGTCATCTTTGGATTCTGTCTCTCTCTTAATTTCCTATAAAAGAAAAAATCAACAAATCGACAAATTAAGTTATATTTTATCAAATTAAATTCTCAAATGCAAAATATCAAAACACAGGTACAGTGATCATTATATAAAACATGACATCAACAGTTTTCAACCTTTTTTGCAGCCCACACCAAATCTAAAGAATGCAACACATTTGAAAACAGTGACTCATAAGTTTATCTTATCAGAATTGGAGATGTGAGTAATGAAAGGGAGGCCTAATCACCACCTCCACCCCAACACACAAAGGCACCCTGAGATACATAAACAAACAATAATTCTGAGGGGTGGGGGGGTGGTGGTGAAAAGCTTTTTCTATAAAGAGCCAGATAGTAAAATATTTTAGGACTTGCAGGCCATACAATCTCTTGAAACAATGAACTCCACCACTTGTAGAGCAAAAGTAGATATATACTTAACTGAATAAACATAACACACCAACAAAATTTATTCATGGACACTAAAATTTCAGTTTCTTACGAACATTACAAAAACAAGAGGTACTAGATTTGGCCCATGGGTCACAGTTTGATAAACTCTGTTCTAAGTCATAGGTCTAACAAAAGATATGCAAACCTTCACGAAAAAAAGTATGACATTTTAATGGAAGACATAAGACAAATAAAAGGAAGGTTATGCCATTTTAAAAACTTAGTATCACAAAGATATCAATTCTCCCTAACACTAATATAATAATGCAATGCAATTCCAAAAATGTATCACAGATCTGGGAGAGCAATTAGATCATTTGATTCTAAATTTGTATATTAGAATAAAAGGCCAAGAACAACCAAAATACTTCAGGAAAGATAAGTGAAAAAAAAATTATTATTTTTTTTTTTAACTGAGGTATAAAGAAAAACTAGGTGACATTATAAATTAAGACAGTGTGGTCCTGGCATAAATACAGACATACTGATAAATGAAGCAAACAGAAAGCCCATAAACAGACACATTTGATTTATAACAGATAAAAAGAAAAAAACTGAATCCTGAACTATATGGTACTTGTAAAACTAATATTTCATATTTTGAGAGGAAGAAAATAAAACTGGATTCCTACCACATTTAATATTAAAATTTATGTGTTCATTAAAAGTAACCATGAAAAAAAAGAAAATTACTAACCACATGATATGTTTCACATACAAAGTTAACAGAATTTGTATCTTTTTTTGTGTACCACAATATTAACCAGGTGCTACCCCAACTGGTAATATTTCAGATGATTTTGACTTTTTTTACACTGGTCAAGAATGTTTAATGCTTGCTTTTTTGATTTTTATGGTGCAATCAGAAAAGAAAGTTCTTCATTTTGGGAAAATGGTTAAGCTGGTAGATAATTGTGAAAAATTACTCAACTATAAATCACAGAAGACACACAAAGTATTTTACAATACAGACTGGTCGCTTCATATTTACTGGTAATGCACTTAAGGAAAAGTACTTCAATCTGCTATTAATACATGACATATCAACATCTGAAAACCTCAGTTTTCAGACTGAGCTAAGAATTTTTCAAACTAATAAAAAATAAAATCTACACAAAGACTGGTAGTAGATACAACCTCAACATGCCAAAGAGTATCCAGTTTGGAGTCTCCTGGCTACCTCATGAGCTACCTAAATTTTAAAAACATGTAATATAGGTCATATCTCTGAGAGATATTGTTGCTTTCTAGTACAAAAGACCAAGGATTTGGCTTGACATTCAAATCTTGTTCCTCTAAGAAAGTAAGTCTAATTTAACCACAAGTGATTATGAGTGTAGGTTCAGGAGGCAAAAGACCTGGGTAAAAATCTTGGTCATATCCTGTTCACTAGCTATATAACTTTGGATGTTTATGTTATCTTTTAAGAAAAATTAACTGCATGAATTAGTATGGTCTTTTATTTGAAACAGTGTTTCTCATCTCTAAAAAAAATTAAGTAACAACATATTGCACAAGACCTAGGCATATTTTAAGGACCTTCAATATTCTCTGAAACATAATCACATCCATGAATATTGTACTAGATCTAATAAGTCTTCTGAGGACAGATAGAAAAGGGCAGAAGCATATTAAGATATAAATACAGTCTACCTTGAATAGAGAAAACTCAGGTTTATATCCTTACAAATATGAGGGCTGTCCAGAAAGCATCCAGCCACTTAATATGAAAATTAGAGGCATTTATGGCTGGATTTTTTTCTGGGCAGGTGTCATACACAGCACTAAGATGTTATCACAGCTCCCAAGGCTCTAAGCAAAATTACAAATAAGGTTTACATTGGTCTGCTCTTCCTCTATAAACTCTTCCTGCTACAAGCTACCACCATCTGCATCTTGCTTGCCCTCATTCTGGCTCTCTCACTAACCTATTCTCGTTCCCAGTTCCTGAACAAAGAATTACTCTTTGGCTATCATCTTCAACAGCAGACTTTATTATCTATGAAGTGTCAGTAAGGCTCCCAGTGTTTCTTCCTTCTGCCTTTTACTTCCTTTTACCTAGTCAGCCAGTAAATAAAATACGTATTAACATTGTAACATCTATTTTCTACCAACTTCACTTCCTGACTTTCAAAATAATTCTAGGAGATTCAGTTAATTAAAAAAAAAAGAGTCCTCACTTAATATCATGTCTTAGAGTAAACTCATAAAAACTGAATCTCATTCCATAAAGGAGGAAAGCCTCCTACATAATAGGTAATGTCAATACAAAATAGGACAAGAAAAAATGGCAAAGTTGATTGGTTTTATTTCATAGATGAGGTGTAGAAAGAAGCAAATAAAAGAAAGATGAATAATATAAGCAAATGAGGGAGCTAAAATTATTGGAGAGAAGGTAGTTATTTTTCATCTATTAAGGTAATCAAAGATACTAATTCTGATCGTACCAATCAAAAACAGGTTAACAAAAGATGACCAACAAAATTCACAAACCACCCCTTTTTGTTATATCTAAACAATAATTTGGTTATCTGGTCACAGTCAGTGCATGATTATGACCTAAACATAGAAGTCAATTAACTTCTATAGTATAGAATCAAAGATCACAAAGAATAAAGACAAGATTAAAGGGCAAGAGCTTCTTTTTACCTCTTAAATGAAAGAAACACTTTTTTTAATCACCCAATTCCTAAACAAATCTGCTTACGCTAATTAAAAATCCAAGAAATATACTTAATTTTTTAAATTCCACATTCAGAATTTCTAAAAAGTATTATATAGAACTAGAAGCTCCAACTATACATAAGCATAAATCAGAAGATATGGAAACATGATATTACTGAAGAAGAAAGTAAAGATTTAAAGTTTGTTATATACCCACTGTTTTAGCTTTGACCCACATCTTTAAAATTCCATTTCCAACCTAACAAAATGGTTATTCCCATTCCTGAAGTTTTTGTTTTATGGAATATAAGTAATAGTATATAACGAATGATCCAGAAGGAACTACCTGTAAATCACCATTTTCTTTTTTATTATGATTAAATTAAACTGGATACACACACAAGCACACCACACCTTAAGTACAAAGTGAAATGACCAATAGGAAAAATTTCCTTAGTAGGAAATCAGTATGTACCTTCTGGGTGCTAACATATCAGAATCAAGGAAAACAAAAGATGTAACAGGAAGACTTTTTTTAACTACTCTCCATGTAATTGTTATCTCTCCAAATATGACAAAGGGCCTCCTATTTCAACTGCCCCTCCCTCATTTGAAAATGGGGAGGAAGTTATGTACATTCATTTGGTATCCTACTCCTTTCCTTTTCCTATCACAAGAATGTTAATGACAGCCAAGTGAAACAGAGGGGTAAAACACTAAAGAATTCTTATCCATATTCTTTCAGACATACCCCACTGATTGAAATGAACCGAAACTATGCCCAATAATTTATAATGGTCACATTTTTCTCACTAGTTTTATTAATTAAAAAAATTTTATTTGTGCTGTCAGTCCTAGGATGAAAAGATTTTATTATAGGATAAGAACTGCAGGGAATGAGGATTAGGGTATCTATGATGCAAAAGACACCAAGGCCTACATGGAGATCCTTCTATCAAAGATACTAGACTCCTTAAGGCCACAGATAGCATTGACAAGCAGGCAATGAGATTGATCTAATAAAAAGCAAAACCAGAAGATAACCTAGAAGCCCAGGTTATGGCACTCTGCTTTACTGGTTTAAATCATTACTACAACTTGGAATACCTTAGCAGAAACAAAAATTATTAACTCTTTATAGGGGTAACATTAGATTTTAATTTTTCATGTAAGTCCTAACATGATTTAATATCTCAACTTTAAACTTATGAGGTAAAAATAGTATATATAGGGAGATGAGGGTACAAATAATTCAGTCTAAAAGAGTTTCTATAGAAAAATTCCTAAAAGTGGAAAGAGGTTGAAGGAGGGTTATAAGAAATGTACTTTTCATAATAGATACTTCTACACTGCTAGAATTCTGTTTTAACATGTATTTTTTTAATTAAAAAATTCAGTGATTTTTTAAATAAAAAAATTGCTGGGTCCCTTGTTCTAGGGCACATAGAGAAAGATCTTAAGTTATGTGAGCACACATTTCTAAATCTAAATCTTTATACATCTTTTCTAGCATTACCTGTATACTGTTTCTCTAACTCAGTGAATACAGTCTACATGGAATTCAGAATGTTACAAAAAATAACTCAAGTCACAAAACAATTTGTTCTTAATAAGTGTGTAAAGTGTAGTTGACGGTTTATAGTATGTAACAGCAAATGTACTATAATACAACTTTGACATTTCATCTGCTGTTTTTATTGTAATTCCCAACAAAAAAGAAAAGTTGTCTTCCATTTAGTATTCTGGTACCTATGAAGCTGTTTTCTCCTCTCTTGTGTTTCCAATTAATGAAAGTCAAACACCAAATGTTCTTCTCCTGAACTTTCTATTAAAGCCACCAATATATCTATCTCCTAATACTTGAAAATGAAACTCAGGTTTACTGAACTGAACTAAGAGTTTTCATTAAGAGATTCAAAAAGTAAGGGTCACATAAAATCAAATCATTTCCTTCATTCAAATAATAATTCTACTTATGGAAACAGTGGAATGCCAACAGATTTAAAATATAAATCAGCATTCTTCTAGAAAAAGAATGTTCATTTTCTTTTAAAAATCAGTAAGACCCTTCCAAAATAGCCATGTACATCAATCAGATCATCATCTTATTCCCTATATTGCTATTTAATATTTTAAAAGTAATTAAAAAAATAATTTAAAGATCTAATGTCTACTTAACCATTTAACCTATGGAATCTAGAAATAAAATGACATTTTTAAATGAAAGATAAGCTGTCAAACTGCCTAATCTTTTTTTTAAAAGCAGACTTAATAATTTAATTTTTTCTTCTAAATGAGAAAAATAATTTGCTAGAAATATATGTGAAAACAAAGAAAAAAAATCCCAATGATTTTTATTCACCTGTCAGCTTTCTGAAATACTTGTGTGAATAATTTGTTTCCTTTTCTCTATCAAGTCTAAAATACTTTATATATCAAGCTCCCAGAACTCTTAAAAGGGGATCGAAATTTCATTACAATTTTTTAAATATAAGAAAAAATTCACTTACCAACACCTGAGACATCTTCGGCAAACATATCCACTTATTTTTTAAAGCACTAAAGTTAACAGTAATAGACCATATAACAACATGCAGCACCCTCGCAAATCAAAATAAAGTCCAAGAAAAATGCTTCAAAGCTCAAAGATTAGTATTCCCTACCCAAAACTACTGTTCTGCTAATACTCTTTAAATACAACTAATATTTCTGGTAACCTCTTTTGACAACTTATTTCACTGACATTTCCCTGCTTTCTCCATAACCCTCTGTGCTTCATTCAACACTTGTAAAACTGTGTCTTCTACAGCAGTGCTCCACTCCTTTTCCTCCCCCAACTTCCTCTGACTCACTCAGGTGATAAGACTATGCACTCTACCATAAAGGAAACTTATCAGGGATCAGAGTCCACTAACATTTATTAAATGGCTATAACTAACTAGCCAATTGCACTGTTAGCTACTTTCATGTGTTAATATTCAGAAACAAGTTAAAAAAATAAAATAAAGAGTATCAACTATGCCTATTATCTTTTTACTAAATTTTAATCTATTCTTGAGTTAATGATAACCAAAATTACATTTTTCTGAACACTGGCTTTTTATAACAACAGCTTAGGGAGAAAAAAAAAACCAGCTAATTCTACACCACTTCTAAAAGGAGAAACTCTTCTATATTGTGAGTTTTTATTTTTTAAGATTCATTTTTAATTGTTTTTGACAGAAAGACGAACAGAGAGAGAAGAAGGAGGGCCCAGAGCGGTCGCCACAGTTGCACGGCATTAGTTTTGTACATACCGGTAGTTTCATTCCACAGGTGGGCAAGGGGCTTCCAGGGCAGGAACCGGCCAGGTGCCTCCCCCATTGGAGGCACACCCCCATGAACTGGGAGTCTCCCACATGGAAAGCATGTCCATGGCGGGAGCTGAACCAGGGGCCTCCCACATAGGAGGCTCACCCCAGTGAGAATCAAACTGGGAGCACACCCCAGTTGAGCATATGGGTCCACACAGGCCAGGGGCTGGGATTTGATGCTAGGACCTCAGGGCTTCAAGACCCACTGAGTCATCCCAGCATCCTAGATAGTGAGTTTTTAGACTGTTAAAGATGTGCATTACAATCACTATTTAAAGGCATGACTACCTAGATTTCCCCTTACAAAAGATATACTCTTCCCTATTCCTCTCACTAAGTAGTTAAAAATTCTGCAAATTATATATTTAAAATAAATAGATACAAATATTTTGAAAGGTGGAGTAATGGTAGCACAAGACAAAAAGGCCAGGTTCCTCTGAACCTGGTTAGCCCGTTCGCTGGGTTCTCTTTTTGCCTCATGTATACCACCAGACAGTTCATGAAAGGGTGAAAATCTGGAAATGGCAATGGGTAGAGAGGAAAAAAGTGCCGTAAGGAAAGCCTATTTGCTCTAACCAAAGGATCAGGTAACAGGTAGCCTAGCAAGACAGAAAGCTCTTCGACAATAACCATTCTAGTGCAGTGAAACACCACAGCCGAGGGAGGAAGGGGGCTATAGCCCCATCCTCACTCATGACTGGAATTCTACCCTCACCAGGCTGTAATGAGGCACCCCAACTACCACCACTATCCCACATACCCTGCCAGTGTGGTGTCAGAGAAGGTCAAGTGGAGAGCCAAGACTCTCTTCACAACCAGAAGGTAATAAGCCCCCTCTCTCCCTATTGTGAGTGCAGGTCACAAAGGCAACATAATTAAGGCACACCTACAGCAAGGAGGGTGTCAGTGGAGGCTGTCTGAAGCCTGAACTCCCACTCCACTCAGCAGCAACAAGGAGCTCCTCCAGCTCCAAAAGTCAATGGCATGCAAGTAGACTAGACTTGGAGATAATCCATTTTTTCTTTTTTCAACACAGGTTCCTTCTTCAATTAAATACAGTTTATAATTAGATCCAAGGCCCTCAACCAATCAAATATTGATTTTTTAATATGTATTTTTACCACCAATACATCTACCAGAACTTGAACATAAATCCTCAACTTTTAATAAATGAATGAATGAACGAGTCCTCACAGATGCCTTCTTTCTCTCCTTATAACTGAAGCAATCTTCCAAAGGCATTTTATTTTAGACCGTCATCCTCAAAGATCTACCTTTTCCATTCCAAAGGAATCAACAACAACAACAACAAAAAGATCATTTCCAGCAGATGATTTTTTTACAAATATAAGACTTCATTCAGTTCCATTAAAAAAAAGACCCATCACAGAGTTAGTTAACCTAGGGAATTAGAGCTTATACAAATTCTAATACTAAAAGCTTTTATATTGTCTAGTATCTCATCCAGTCAGCCCATTTTTAAATAGACCTGATCTGTTCCACATACTACATACCACCAAGACTACATATTTAGTTTAGGGAAATAGACCATAATCAGACAAACGACTTGTCCCATATTTTCTCATTTTAATTACTTTCCTCTTTATTTTTGTCCTTCCTTAAAAGCTACCATTTTTAAAAGGGCAATTAAAAAAATTCTACCTTATTTACCTATTTTATATTAACATTTGACTTAATAGTAGGCATATTATAGGCAATGAAAAAAACAAACAAAAAACCCTACATATTTGGTGACTAAATTAACAATATAGATGATTTTCTTCTCCCCTTTCCCCTTTCCAACATGAATGGACAATTCCTGAGCAAGAAAATAACAGGATGAATAAATTCCATTATATATCTACATGCAAGGCATATACACACATAATCTAATTACTACAAACAATGCAAACAGGTGGAATTCCCACATTTTTACACAGAAGAAATGCATGCTCTACAAAGCATCCTTAGGAAGTACACATAATAGGTACACATGTGGGTATGGGAGGTAGATAGGGAGTCAAACAGAGGTCTACATATCCTTCTTGAAGTAGCTTTAGTACAGTAGTTGACAATCACACCCCTCTCACTGAACCTATCTTCCTCTAATTTCAGGTATGCTTCTCAAAGGGAATGCATTCTTTATTTCCTCTGCACCCTTCTGTGTTTTTTTGGCCAAATAACCTCAGAGATGCTATTCCAGAACACTCAATTTAAAGTATCAATGCCATTTCCCACCCCCCTCCCACACCACTTACTTTTTTCTTTAAAAGCACTCATGACTCTCCAAAAACTATCTTCATCTTAGTCATTTATTTTCTCACATGTCTGTCTGTTTTTCACTATCTTTAGAATATACAAGGGGTTTTTGGGAAAAAATGCAGCCATTCTCAATATAAAGAGATCAGTTACATGGCTGGATACATCCCGACAGCCTTCCTATGCTCATAAAGAGGGGAGAATTTGTCTGTATTATTCACCACTGTGTCCCTAGTTCTAGCACATAGAACCCTTGTAAATATTTAAACAGTGAATGAATGGCAATCCAAAAAGAATAAAACAGTTGAGAGGCATGGTATAGGGGAGGATATGCCAAGGAATGCTACTGATCTTATTAAAGAAACAGCTCAACAGAGAGTACCTAGGGAATTTAGTTTCTTATCAGGGATAAGACCTATTATGTAAATAAAATTGAAAACCCTGATATAATTGCTGCAAGAAAAGCCATGTGGCTAATGAAATTTACATGCTTCCAAGAGAGCTTACTGAGAAGTAGCCCTTATTGGTGCTAAAGTTGCTATTAATCTTATTTGCAATGGAGAAAACCATTATTATTTTATTTATATTTAACACAACTTACTGGCTGGACTACAATAAATTCTGCATGAAAGAACTGTGG
>PVKE010025963.1:0-22657 GCA_004027555.1 Craseonycteris thonglongyai | reverse complement strand
GAAATAACTTTATTCAAACGGTTATAGTAATAAAGAAATAATGAACTGAACTCGTTACCTTAAAAGCATGTTAGGTAAATCTTATCTTCCAGCTTCTAATAAAGAATAACACTTTGAATTACATTTCATGGACTGCAATGACCTTAAATATAGCCATCAATAAGCCTCTTTACTGCTTTGAAAAACCAAAAGCAAACTGTGCACATGAAGTCAATTTCATAACATAAAACCTCCTTCCTCACACGTGTCTCCTCCCTTCCCTTTTCTCCAAGAAAAAGCGTACCAAAATTGTTGACTTACTCGCATCCCTACTTTATTTCCCCAGCTTCCCCATTGAGATTTAATGATGAAGGCCATGTGCCTTTTCCTAGGAGTTCCACCATTGCCCTAAAAGACACAGGTTATTTTAATAACTCTTTTACCCTTGATAAAGTATGACATGTACAGCACTTATGAGAATGCAATTAGGTTATGACAATAAATGTTTATACAAAAATAAAATTTTTTTAAGATATGAAGCATCAGAATATTATCTTCGTTCCAAAGTCTTATTTTTAAAGAAAGTTTCTAGAAGGCTAACCTAGTGGAAGATCGCTGCCCTCCCAAACCAGCATGGCTGGAGGAGTGCCTTAAAGCAACACATATCTACAGTTCTCTTGTGTAGATTTAAGAGGTGTCGAAGAGCAGTCAAATGGAAATAGCTACCATACTCAGGACTGGGCAACAAAGGGAAAAAGGTTGTTTTTTTTCAGGCAATGTGGAGGAAGTACCAGTAGGCTGATTTCTGGAAAGCAGAAAAAAACCTAAAACTGGAAACAACTGAAGCTGCCAGAGAGATTATGACAGGACCAGGAAGGGCTGCGTCTAGCTAACTCACTTCTTGCTCCATCAGCTTTCCAGTCTTCCTCTAGTGCCTCCTGTTGGCAGATAGCTGGAAAAGAATAAACGTATTTCACCCCAAAAGAGTAAACGTACTTTGCCCCAGTATCACGGTTGAAGTTACTAACGTTCAGCTTATTTAGAAAATGTGTCACAAGGGGAAAATAAATCTGCAGATTAAAATATAAGTGAACATGCTTTCACAATTCAAAGGAAACCAGAGTTTAAAAACCATTTCACTCTACAAAAAATAAAAGTCGATTTTAGAAAAATTACCTTTATGGTTATATAAAATAGAGTATCTCTTTGAAATCGATGCCAAGACAAAAGATTCAGGAAAAATGTAGAAGTAGATGGATGTATAGTAAGAAACACTGAAAGTAAAGTAAAAAAAGTGTTGCCAAAATTAAAATCTGCATAAAATTATAGAAAATATTGGTGTATATATATATATATATAACAAACTTGAAGTTGTCTTAGAATAGGAAAAAAAAGAAGATAATACTGTAAAAATGAAAGAGGGAATATTGAAGATCAAAGATGCAAACATGATCTACAATAGCCAACATGAATAATTAGGCATGAAGAATAACAGAAATATCATTTTGGTGGAAGAATTTAACACAAATTTCTAGGTCGACAAGGAAACCAGTTAAGTAAAATTTTTTAAATTTAAGCACACAATATAGAGAAGAATCCTCATTTCCAAATATTCATTGAAAAAAATCCCCAAATCACATCTATTAGGACACAAATAAAGTGGAATAAACTTTAAGAAGCAGCAATGCAGAAACTATACTGTTTCTTTACAGACCACACTGCAATAAACCTAGAAATCAATTATGAACACTTTAAAGTGCAAAGATCATAATCTCTTAGATATTAAATGGAGTTCCCCATTAACTCTTAGGAAACAAAACTATGAAGAACTATTCAGAAACTATTAACAATGAGAGTATTACACATCAACAAAACATATGGGATGCAACCAAATTTATTGTCTGACACAAATTCGTACTCTTGGGGGAGAATAAAATAATTTAAACAAACAATCAACTTGTGGAAAATGATTTCTACAAAATGGGTCTAAGAAGAAAAAACGAAACAAAACATATTTTAGAAATACAGTAAGTAGTAAATTAGAAAACAGAAAAAACAAAATATCTGAAAAATACAAGAAAATAAAATCATGTATCTCTGATAGCAATTCTCAATTTAAAAAGAAAATGCAAATGTATTATAAAACCAAAAAGATTATATATATAATCAAAAGTAAAAGTTCACTTAATAATCTAAAATTACACTTACTTTAAATAGTGTGTGTGTGTACACACATAAGATTATACAGATAATACAATCAACAATTACAATGGTTAATTATTCAATGAGAATTTTTATTTTCATCTTTTTTATTTTTCAGTATTTGTAGAATGTTCCATAGTGCCCATATATCTCCTTTAAAAAACATGTATTTATTTACAAAAAAATAAACCATGGAGATAAAACTTTTCTGTGATTTAATGCCAGACAAATAAAATTTTAGTTCACCTAAATTTAAAATGGTAAACACCACCAATACTTCGATTGTTACAGGATAATATCAGTCATTTTCATGGAGCTTCTGAAATTTTATACATAAATATTCACTGAAATTTTAAAATGCATTCTTGAAATCAATCTTTATAACATCCAGTTTAATATTGTTTAATGATTACATAGAAATGATGAGCCATGTTTTCTTGCTGCCTGTCTAGAGCAAAAAGACATGTGAGGTATCATAATGTCATAGTGAATATATAAAAGAAAATGAGGGGATGCCAGGATAGCTCAGCAGGTTGAGCACTTGCCTTCCAACCACAAGGGCTGGAGATCAAATCCCGGTCCCAGCCTGTGAAAACCCATATGCTGAACTGTGGCTCAACTGGTAACTGCTGGGATGGCAGTAAATGTTCTCACTTCCCATGCCAGATGCCCCCATTTGGTTCCTGCCCCATGCGTCCCCACATCCACCAGTGTGGAATGAAACGATGTCACAACTAATGAGGTACAACTATGAAGACTGCTCTGGGCCCTCCCCACTTCCCTTTCTCTCTTGTCCTTCTCTCAAACAATAAAATTAATCTTAAAAAAAAGAAAAAGAAAAAAAAATAATTCATCCCTTTTGTAAAATATGTGGAACAGGCATTTCTACAACTGGGTCATGTCTTACTGGTTAAGATGACACATTGATTTATCCATTACTACCTAGAATAACAAAATCAAATCCTGTATTTGTGCTGAGTGTAATATTCTTTAAGATGCTTTCATATGCATTATCCAATTCAACAAAAACAACTAGCTATGAGATAAACAGGGCAGAAGGAGAAGAATAACATATTCTTCAACCATTATGCTTGTAATTGTTTTTCGTGTACATTTAAAGATGTCCTGCTAATCACTGATAGATATTCTTCAAATAAGATTTCTGTGGTCAAGAAGACTTGTTATTGATTAGAATAAATCTGATCAATCTGTATTAAATAAGAGGCATCCTCCTTCACCATTACAAAATAAAGACCCACTGATGGAAGACTAGTACAAAAAGTGTGCTAACTGTCCCTTAGGCTAGATCTGGCTCTCAGATGGGTTTCATATACCCCAAGCCCTACTGTGGTGGTCATTTGGCAACTATAGGCCAGAGAATAATTTCCCATCTGGTGTGCTGCTCTGAGTATCGTGTTCAAGGACTAGTCTCTAAAAGTTTAAGAATAAAAAGTAATCAAAGAATTGTGAACAATGGTCAATTATCTAATTAGCATTTCAAAAGACAGTGATAAAAAGGAATAATACTCTGAGGCCCACAACTCAAATGAACAGCTGTGTGTGACAAGATCAGTTAATTAAGGCTTCAGAACTTTTCCAGCCCATCTCCTTTCACCTTTCTCAGTCCCTTCTTTCTCTTCTTCTTCCTAGGTCTCCCTTTATTTCCTCCTTCCTACTGTTGAGTATGTATATATCTTTACCTTTCCTCTAGAAATCGGCCATATCCCTTTTCTTCCTCTTCTCTCTCCTGTCTTACTCGATCTCCCGTTAATTTGCTACTAAACCAGCTTTAACTCCTATGTCAGATTTAGTTTTAATATGTCTTTTGTTGTCTAAATGAAGTTTTACATGCTCTTATCAATTCCAACTCAAGTGAGTTAACATTTAAAATCTCTACTCTTAAAAAACAATTAATATTGTTTATTATATCCATGTAAGCTTTGACTGATCTTTTTTCCCTGATGGTCAAGACCCTCTATAAAGAAAAACATCCTTCTACCCATACTGAAGAAATATATTCTAAACTAAAAGCCAAGTAGGTGAAATTTCTAATTTCCCCATTTTGCTTTGCTTTTTAGTTATAAGGAGAAGTAAATTTGAAAGGCTTATATATGGTAGAAATCTGAAATGCATTATCTTACCGGTACTTAATTTCCAATACCACTTTGCAAAATACATATAATTAACCCCATTGTATAGATTAGAAAATTTGTCACGGTGAAGTTAAATAACTTCATTAAGTCACAAAGAATTGGGTTTCAAACCAGCTGTCTTTGGCAACAAAGCCAAAGAGGTCCCTACCCTCTGCTACCTCCCTATTAAAATGCATGATTAAAAAGGCTAAAACCAGTTAAATTAACAATGAACCCAACCCCCAGACCACTGGCCCAAAGTCTGTATATGTAGTAACCCACTTTCATTTATACAGAGATGGAATAAATCAGTTTGGTTCTGCTTTGCCCTAGGTGCTGAACCAGCAGCCTGTGTGGGCTTCTCTCTACAATGAGACTTACCCTGGTTTCACGTCGGATGAAAAAGAAGTGAAAAAAGAGAAAATGAACTGATGGTCTTTATTATTATGATTTTAAAGATTTATTTGATTGTTTGAGAGAAAGTGAGAAAGACAGAGAGAGACAGAAAGAAGAGGGGAGGGCCCACAGCAGTCCCCACAGTTGTACATCATTAGTTTTTTGACATAGTTTCATTCCACACAAGTGGATGTGGGGCCACACAGGGTGGATCCAGACTAGGGGCCACCCTCATGGGAGGCAAGATCCTTTGCTGCCATCCTGGTAGTTATCACTTACGTGTTGCAGTTCAGCATGTACATTTGCAGGGGCCAGAGTGGAGATTCAATTCCTGGACCTTGCAGTTGCAAGGCAAGCATTCAACCTGTTGAGCTATCCCAGAATCCTGTTCATTATCATTGATCACAATTATCTGCAAAAGACTCCCTTGAAGGTATAGTGAAGCCATTGTTAAGACTCCCAAATCAGAAATCTCTGTTCTAGGATTATTTTGTCCTTTATAAGTATTAGCACTGATATCATGTAGATATTCATAACATTGCAGATATCCTCATCAACCAGTTATACAATATTTTTCTGTGTCATCGGTATCCCTGTTATATCTCTGGCATTCCAGTGGATTTGACAATGTATTTTCAGAGCCACAAAGAAGAAAGAAATGTGCTTCATTTCAGGAAATAGAAACAAAAAATTCACTTCATTGCACACATTACACCTGTGTATCTAACATGGATCCGGCCAGTGGTAAAGGCTGCTCTACTTTCTAAAGCTGGGAGCACATTTCACCTTCCACACCTTGTGGGGCCACATGACTCAGGTAATTCTTTGTCTATGGAAGGCCCAATGGAATGCTGTATTCTACAGAGGGCTTAGGGATTTTTGATCTAAAATCCTTGAAGCAAGCCTGTGAAAAGGTCTTGTAGATTCTTATGCCCATTTCACTGCTCTCAGGTGCTTTGAGACTTACAGAAGACTTCTAAATAGGCCAAGTTTGGGGCTAAATCTAACTGTAAAACAGGATCCTCATCATTCCACCATGGTAATGTTTCCAAATCTTGAGAACCTTAGAAATGCCACAGATACTTGCCTTACCCTAAATATAAAGGTGCACATACACATTTAGAGACCCCTCCCTCTAGGAACCCAAGTCAAGAACCTGGCTCTACAGGAAAGCTGGGATGGCTCAGTGGGTTAAGCGCTCGCTTTGCAGCCTCGGGGACTGAGGATCAAATCCCGGCCCCGGCCCATGCGGACCCACATGCTGAACTGGGGTGTGCCCCCAGTCAGTTCTTGCCAGGACCTATGTGGGAGGCTCCCGGCCCAGTTCCTGCCCTGCGCAGCCCTGTGCCCACCTGTGGAATGAAACTATATGGAAAACTAATGTCAACTATAGAGACTGCTCTGGGCCCTCCCCCTTCTCTCTGTCTCTGTTTCTCTCTGTCAAAAATTAATAAAATAAATCTTAAAAAAAAAAGAAAGAAAAGAAAAGAACCTGGCTCTTGGTTCAATCCACCATAATGCTAAAACCAAACTATCCCACGAAGTCTTGACAGATATATTTCACTCTACAAGTCTAAGCAAGCAACAAGTTTTCCTACAAACAATACGAGTTAAGAAAATAGGAAGTAAGGGGAAAGTATTAATAGCTGACCTCAGCCAATTAGGCTGCAGAGTCATCAGGGAGGCAAGCTCATTCTAGCATGAACCCTCAAGGTGCTGTTGACCTCACAACCAACACTACTTTCACATACCCATCTATACACACCATTCTGGTGAGTCAAACAAGGGTTCATCTACATTCGGTGAACAGAGGCTAAGAAGGCCTCTAGTAGTGACAGAATCTGAAATTATCTCAGTCCTGCAATAAAGTTAAAACACAACTATTTTCTCTCCAGAAAGAAAACTGGTGAGAAACTGTTCATATAAATATAAATACATTCCTTCAAATAATGGAAACTACTGAGGCAGCAGATAAGAGATTCACATCTCTGGTTCTTCTGAGGCCTGTAAATACCATTGATGGTTATATTTCATCATCCTGGATAGCTTGATGCAAATTCAACCAGATAATAATCTAAACATGCAACAAATATGTAAGGAATTTTTTCTCTCTAAATGTTCAAAGTGCCAGCAATTAGAAAGCACAGTGACCTGCACATCATAAGCACTCAATAAATACAGGCTGAGTAAATGAAATATAGACATTATTGAACAAGACTTATTTGGGGGAAGTACAAATGAATCCAACTGGAAAATCTAAGAAATTTTTACAATGGTCTCCCCCAAGATTTCCAATTTGCCAAGATAAAACTAAAATTGGCAAACAACCAAAAAGCCAGAAATGAAGGCAAAAATGTATTTTCTGTTATAAAAATGTTAAGAATAGACAAACTCTTTGTAAACCAACATCACTGAGCCTTGATTAATGAAACTCTCGTAGACCACAGCTAAATTAGAAGAAAACATGAAGAGCTAAGATTCTTGTACCTGCTTGGTAATAACCTTAAAATGATTTTCCTGGATCTTTAAAAATTTGTTTCCAAAAAACAAAAAGTGTATAACCATCTTATTCTAATTAGCAGACAGTGAGAGGGCTGAAGTTAAGAAAGCTGTCACATAAGTCTATTACTTCTCTTATTGCGGCCATCCAAGAGTGAAGAAATACTTTCCCTGTGGTCTCTAAGATGCTTTATATTTTGTGCACACTTAAAGAATAACTGCACTGGGGGAGGTCAGGATAGCTCAGCAAGTTGAGCACTAGCTTTATACCCACAAGGTCCAGAAATCAAATCCCAGTCCTGGCCTGTGCAAACCCATATGCTGAATTGCAATGCACTGGTAACTGCCCAGAATTCAGGGGTGGCGAACCTTTTGGCAATTGAGTGCCAAAGTTTATGAAGTAAGAGTATACTCGTTCGACTCGTGTGCCAACCCATCGAGTGAGCTAGAGGTATCGATTATTTTTATGTCTATAAGAGTATAAACAATAATTTTTTTAATGGTATTCACAGCTCCGCATGCCGAAATAATTGCTCTGCATGCCATAGGTTCGCCACCCCCAGATGGTGGCAAAGGTTCTCCTCTCCCATGTGGGAGGCTCCCGTTTCAGTTCTAGCCCAGCACAGCCCCACATCCACCTGTGTGGAATAAAATCATGTCACAGCTAATGATGTACAACTATGGAGACTGCTCTGGGTCCTTTCCCCTTCTCTCTCTCTCTCACTCTTTCTCTCTCTTTCTCACCTTCTCTCAAACAATAAAATAGATCGTAAAAAAAAAAGAATAATTGCATTTGGAGGATGGTTATTACTTACATTTTAGGTACCTAAGGTTTGGTAAGTAATTTGGCATGAGTAAGAAAAACAATATAATAAAAAAGATGTTTAGAACTTCATTCTTCTCTTACTAGCACACATTTAGAATCACCACCACAATTCAATCCATTCATATCTAATTCCTGGAACAGAGGTACCTATAATAAATATACTACACACTTACACAGTTTTAAAAATCTGGAAATATGGTGTAACTGAATCTTTGTTCATAACTAACAACCTTCCTTAAATTATTGGTGATTCTTCTAATCTTCCAGGTTCTAAGCTGTACTAATAGCACATTTTTGACAAGAAAAGCAAAAAGAAAAAAAGAATATATATGTATGTATGTGTGTATATATATATATATATATATATATATATATATATATATATATATATATAAAATACACATGCACACAGGCAAATATTACATATTCAGATCTGTGCACATTGAATTATCAGAGTCCACAGAAACTCAACATCAACAAAGATATTAAACTTAACTGGTTATATCATCAGTGTCATTAAAGAAATACTTCTGACCTTAACTTAAATTTCTCCAAAAAATTCACATTTCCACACTATTGACTGACTTTAAATTCCAAAAGAACCTGACTCAGCAATATGTGATTGTTGTTCTCAGAATCTTTTAATTTTCATATTTGCTTTTTAATTCTGATGTTCTGATATTAAAACCTTTTTCTTGAACATAAAATGAACTCTTTAGATAGTATAGACATTTAAAACTAAACACATGACTCATGCTATAGAGACTTTTTTATTGTGTTACTGGGAAAATATTTAGCTCCCTAAAGACTCTAGGAGAGCTATAGAGTTTAGATTTTCTTAATAGCTCAGAAGTAAACAATTCCATCTTTCATTTTTACCATGACATTTCACCCTTACTGAAATACAGTGTGAATCATTTCAATCCTTAACGTATTAGCTTTCAAGAGAGACAGTAGGGGAAGGGAGGAGAGAAGATAGGAGAGAGAAAAATGAATGAGGTCCTAGCCATGGCATAACTTAGTCATCACTAGTTATACCACATAGTCAAGTTAGCTGTATCTCAGATTTCTTTTTTTCTTTTTTTTTAAATAAAGGAAATAATAGAGCTAGCATTTACTGTTTTGTACATCAATTTTCAAGGCAATCTCATCTACCTAGATTTACTTCCTGCTGAGCTAAATCTCTGCAGGGACTCTGAGTAAAATTATCACTGACACTAGGAACAAAAAACACTAGCAACTTGGAAGTGGCTACAGCAACACATTTCTAAAAAGAAGCAAATTGTCAGTGTTTACTCTTCAATGGGGAGGAGGGAGAGACTGTCACTAGGACAGAATGCTATAAGTACATGGGACATGGTAAACTAGATCTAGAACATCTGACAGCTCTCAGCATTGCCTTTTCGGCATGTTAACCTGTGACACTCTTTTTGTGGCACATATTCTGAAACTCAGACTTACAAAAGAACATATCCACAGAGTTGCGGGTTGCCAAGCACCCAGGCAGGGAGACTGCTGTTTCTGACATATTATGCTAACTTCTGAAGAACAAAAGGTTCAAACGTGACTATTCCAAGAATAGCAACCGCTAGGGAGCACAGAAAGATTGAGTAACTGGTTAGGGCAAAATGGTCTGCCAGGAAGAGGCAAAAACTTTCTCATGAAGGTATTAAATAACTTCACATCCAGAACTATATAAAAATTGAGTGAATTGGAGAGATATGTACAAAGAAAGCAAACAACAAAGAATGGGGAATAAAACAGGTGTTGGGAAAGAGAAAGTCTATTCTGAATCACAACTGTGCTGTGCATCTCAGCTCCATGCACTATAGGTTTATTTGTACACTCTTTTTAGAAAGAGTGGGGGTTGGGGATCCAAAGCGGATGAAAGAGTTATTTATGAACAGACGGGACACCAGGATGGGGTGGTAAGAAAGCTATGGAGGAGTGTCTGGACTTGTGGATAAAGGAAGAAGCAGACATATGGGGAAATCTATATAGAAGAAACAGAGAGAGTGAAGAAGAGGCTAAAACAGGCAGATGGCTGGACTGTAAAGGAATAGCATTATGCGGGGGCTCTACAGAAAGTGAGGTGGCCCTGGGAGGGGGTAGTCGCTAAGGGAAAAAGAGGGTCAAGAGGTGACAGCTTGGAAAGTTTTTTAAAAGTTGCAGAAATTAGATATGGATAAAAATATTTTTTAAATATATTTAAAAGCCAAGAGAGAACAAAAATGATACACACTTAAAAAATACATGAAAATCAGTGTTCAAAATTAACAGCAAACATTTTTGACAAATGTGTAAAGAACTTATAAATAAGAAAAACTAAAGATGTAGGGAAGTACCCTCTTGAAACACAGCCTATGAAACTAGCACTTGATTACAAAAGATACTCCCTGGTAAAATTTTCCACCGTGTTTCTGAGGCAGAGAAGATACCTGAGAATCTTCTATCTAGGTCTCTTATCATTCATCATTCTGGATAAGAAGTACTTGCTTCCAACTCTGAGGGCAGGGGCTGTCTTAATGATCTTTTCATTCCCAGTATTTAGCACAGTGGTTGGCATAGAGAAAGAATTCAGTAAGTAGACAACAGAAAAAAGAGAACAATTAAAAGTTTTTTTGAGGGGAAGCCGGGATGGCTCAGTGGGTTAGGCGCTCACTTTGCAGCGCCGGGGACCCGGGATCGAATCCCAGCCCCGGCCCGCGTGGAACCATGTGCTGAACTGGGAGCTCCCCCAGTTCAGTTCTCTCTCTGTCTCTGTATCTCTCTCTCTCTCTGTCAAAAATAAAATAAATAAAAATATTTTAAAAAATAAAAAAAAAAGGAGAAAAGTGTATTTAAAAAAAAAAAAAAGTTTTTTTGAGTCCCAACATAGGTAGCAAATACAATGCTTTCCAAGTCACAGTTTATATGCATACAGTTGGAAATACAGATATACATATACACATGCATATATATATATATATATATATATATATATACACACACACACACACATACATACATACATACAAAGGCTGTCTGTAAAGTATCCAGCCATGGAATATGAAAAATACAGGCATTTATGGCTAGATTTTTTTCCCCAGACAGCCCTCATATGATATGCATGAAGATATTAGGGTATTTTTTCTAATATAGCCACTACTAACTAGTGAGTAGTACTATATCAGAACTAATGTTTGTTAACTCATTGTAATCAGTAATCAAATTAATAAATGGTGTCTATGCTTTCCTGTCATCCAAGAGAATGACCAGTCCTTGCCAGATGGCTTGAGATATCAGTAAAGCCTAGAAAAAATATAAATTTTATTCGGGTGTGTTCCACTTTCCAAGATTTACTATGAAGTTCGAAAATCATTTGCTTTTAAGAAGAAAAAGCCCTCTTGAGACAACTAACACAAACATACTTTGCTTAGTCCAATAAACTTCAGCCATGACCAATCAATACTGTATTCAAGCATAGAGCCAGTATGGCACACCTGCTAGGAAAATAACATTTTAGTTTTATCCACGATTAAATAGAAAAATCCACTGTCAATAACATACAACTAGCTTAAATGAAAATGTACCAAAATGTTATTTTATTACCTACTTAGACTTTGCCACCAATGAATGACTTCAAAGCTGGTTTTATTCCATTAATAAATTCAAACAAATAAGACAGTAATTAGGAGCAAGCACAGGGAAGTGGTTCAGGTTTTTTTAGCCATATAAGGTCTACGTGACTATTTTCAAAAAAAATCAGCTAGCTGTACTCCACAAAGTAAGTCTTCAATAAACAACTGTCTATTTTTATGCTGTGGTTAAAGATGGATTAAGGAGCTAATAATCATCACTATCGCATTGTCATCATCAACACATCATGGCTACACTTCAAATCCTAAACCTCAGGTGCTGTCTGCTAATCATACCAAGTTCTAAGGGGATATTTGGGAAGTGGGGTAGGGGATCTTAGCTGCTCTTCCAAATTAAAGGGAGACTGCAAGGGAGCTGATTGATTTCCTTTGAAGGACTGGTGACCAAGGAAGGCTGAAAAAAAACAAAGGAAGACAGAAAGCTATAATGTGATCACCTCCGGTAAGTGCGGCTGCACTCAAGCCTATGAAGCTCTGTCCACTCCTCTCATTAGCTTGATATATTTAGAATACGCACAATGGAGCGATCTGAGCACAGCTAGGTCACCCACACTGCCACCTGCAGAAGCAGCAATGCAGCTTGGATTGGATGGTGCTGTTAAAGGCCTGTCTAACCCTAAGGTTCTGGTTCCACTGATACACTCTGAGTTCTATGCAGAAAGGTAGCCGCTGTCCCCTCACTCCTTGAAAGAGTCTAAAGAAATGAAATGATCACCTTGTATTTTCTCACATACTTAATAGTAAGAGTGCCAAATTCTAATTTAGGTTCCATCTACAATAACCAGTGAGCATGTCTCCAAAATTCACATGCCTTTACTTCCCTATCTGTAAAGTGAAGACACAATAACTACCCTTCATGGGGATGTAGCTAAAGATAAAATACGAAAATATATGGGAAACCACAAAGACTAAATAGTGATATAAGTGTTGCCATTTCTTTCCCTGTATGTTGCTTCCCAACTTACCGTATTTTCCGGCGTATAAGACGACCGGGCATATAAGACGACCCCCTATTTTTACAGTTAAAACATAGGTTTAGGCCTATATTCGCTGTATAAGACTACCCCCCACTTCCGAGGCTGTAGTCTTATACAGCAAATATAGGCCTAAACCTATGTTTTAACTGTAAAATTAGGGGGTCGTCTTATATGCCGGAAAATACGGTACTTGCTTTTCTACCAAGTGGCACAACTGAACAACATATGATTAAAACAAAAAACAAAAAAACGAAACACCAGAACTATATGTCTAACTATATTTAATAGATTTCATTTTCAAAAATAAAGCAAGAAACACTCCTGATTAAAGTCTGCCCATCAACGACCTCCAGAAAGCTACACACTAAAGCAGCCTCCCCAGGGGGCACATGCTGCAGAGCAGGCGACCCCCCATCATTATTAAACGCAGGCACAGGTAAAGCACTCTGGCTTCTATCAAAGGCACATCAAAGAGCAAATATGTACCCTCACATGTTTAGAATTGCTATAAAACCTGAAAATGCAAGATCAATGCAACAGGCCATGGGGACCCATAAAGCCCAGAGGAAACCAGAGGGCAAGGGTCTACCCGGTTAACATTATCCTGAGAAGGTGCGTTTTCTGGGCACACAGCTGGACCCCATTAGGGCCTCTCCAGCTGCTCTTAAGATCACCTAGCAGCCTGGGCCCCCAAAAGCTGCAAATCTAAGCTGGAAATTCATGAGAAAGTATCTTCAAAGATAAATTCTTAAGGACCTTTTCCAACCCTTATTCACAAACGTTTAACAAAACTATAACTATAAATTTCCATGTCATGCCTAGACCCCTTCCAAACACAAGAACAGAACAAATATAATACTTTAAAAGACCATTAATAAAATCCCCTGGGTACTGATAATTTTCTGGTAACCCTAAATGAGGTAGAAGATAACTGTTCATCATCACATCGCTATCTTCTTTCTCAATGTTCCTCAACTTCTCAATGTCTCAGCTCTGCTTCTTCATTCCTTTGTTCTTTCTTTTACCAAAATATTTGCTGGGTATCTAGTCTGTGCCAGGCATTAGGAATGCAGTAATGCTTACAGCTTGGCCCTCAGAGAACTTCAATGGAGGGGAGAGGGAGGACAGAGACACACAATAAATGACTACACAGACAGGTCTGGCAGATAAATGCTGTGAAGAAAAATACTCAGAACGAGGGCACTGTGGATGCTTTACTGGGAAGGGACACATACCGCAGAAACTGGCAGTATATCTATGGAAGGCAGAAATGGCAAACGATTCTAGGCCCTCCCTCTCTCTTCCCTCTTCAATGAAAGAGAAAACTCAGGTTTCTGACCACTGGAATGTCACCCTAACTTCCCCTGTTTGACAGAGTAAGACTGAGCAGAGCAGGACCTGAAATTTAAAAGTTAGGAACTGCCTTATCTCTTTCCCACAACATTACTGTTCCTTGTGCAAGCCAATCAGGACTCTTCTCAAATGACACTTAAATTTCAGTTTATAAAATTAAAAAGGAAGAAAGAAAGAAAAGAAAGAAAAAGAAAAGAAAAAGGGAAAGAGAAAAGAAAAACTAAAGGAAGAAAGAAATGAAGAGAGGGAGAGAGGCAGGAAGAAAAAAAGGAAGGAAATGTGTTTAAAGAGCCCTTTCCTAAAACTACAAAGCCTATTGTATCCATAACTTTCAGAACATCATGTTCTGAACCTTCAATGCAGAATACTAAATAAAGAAGCTGTGTATCATATGATTCCAACTGTATGACATTTTGGAGAAGGAAAAATGATGGAGACAATAAAAAGAGCAGTGGTGGCTGGCGGGGAAGGTGGGGCAGGGCGTGCAGAGCAAAGAGGATTTTTAGAGTAGATAATAGTATAATGATGCACCTATGTCACTACACATTTCTATGGGCTTTGGGTGATTATGATTAGGTTCAACCTCAGTAACAAATTGTCCCACACCGGTGAGTGATGCTGTTTTTGAGGGAGGCTGTGCATGTGTGGTGGCAAGGAGTATACAGGAAATCTACTCCCTGAATTTTTCCATGAACCTCAAACTGCTCTAAAAAATTAAGTGTGAAAACAAACAAACAAACAAAAAAAAACAACAAACATCACTTTATATTCCACTGTGTTCCTGTGAGCATGTAAATGTAATGGCACAGGGGTGAATGAGGGACAAAACTAACAGTGAGCACCTCCCTGATGCCCAGTCTCACAACTAATGTGCACAGTTCCCCATAAGGGGTTCACCATAGCTACGCAGTGAGGTTATAAACTGCACTGAGATTGCCAACCACACTGTACTTCACAGGAAACTGTGTTCCTAGGAATCTGCTAGGAATGGTCTCACAGAGCTCCAAGGCGTTGCACTCTATTTTCCACAGCGTGGTCTTTAGTGGTGTTGCTGAAGTCATGAGTGAGCAAACTCTTGACAGTGGCCTCAGCATATGAAGATATGAGGTTCTATCATAACTCATCAAAGTGGAAACACCTAAGCAGTCTATGATGAATCCAAATTCTAGACAAAGGTGGAAAAAAATAAGTATAGAGGCCGATTTTGTTTTAGTTACGATATAAGGGGAGAAAATATGTAAAAATAAATGTTCAAAATTGCCTTCTTAGAAAGAAAAGTAGGGCACATTCTTTTTTTCTGATTATTCTAAGAAATGATAAAAATTATGTTATTAAACTTTAAAAAATGTTTTTTCTATTCTCATTGTTTGTGAACCTTACGAGATCATTTGAGAAAAATGGCAATAAAATATATTTTTCTTGGAGGCAAATCCCAAGGCACAGAACAAACTCATCTCCTTTTTGTTAGAAGATACACAACTCATGGAAGAAGAAATAAAATGCAGCAGAAAGAAGAGATAAAACACAGTCATACTTTGTTTCAATTAATAGTAGAGAGTTCAACAAATTGTCAGCTCAAGCATTCTATGAGTTTCAGCATTAAAATCAGAAGGAAAATGGCTATAAAACAACACGCAAAATAAATAAATATACAAACAAACCAACAAACAAATGAATAAATAAAAATAAAGGTAAAAACAACAACAACACACACCTGGTCTTGACAGTAGAATGAGTAGCAATTTTAAGAAAGTAATATATCTGGAAACGGTCCTATGACAAACAAGAACAAACCAGTAAATCCATAAAAGGATCTTAGTAAAGCTTTTATTTAAAAAAATGTGTTTCCACTTTCTCAATCTAAGATACATCCTACATAAAACTGTACTTCATACATTTTAGCAGACTATTCTGGGCCCAATGTATTATAAAATACTAAAGTAGCATCATTTTTCATTAGTCATGTTTCAAGTGGTCCATAGACTTCAAAATTATAGAGCCTTAATTAGCAAATACATAGAAGTAATGTCAATGCTAATATTTTGTAATGTTTTTCATATCATGATCTTCAAGGGCCTCAGAGAACATTTAAACCGCTAATAAGTCAATTTTTTTTCCTACTGTGAAGTACAAAAAAAATTACTCTTGAAAGAATTCTAGAAATTCAATTGCTCCAATATTTAAAAAATGAGTTTAAATATAACAGCAGTAGAAGTGTGGGGGACAAGGCAGGGGAGAAACAGTAAGCTCTTAAAACCTCTCCAGCTTCAGGCCATAAAAACCATAGCTCTATAGCAACAAATCTACAAAAGAACAGAACTATAGTGAATATAATTACATTAACCTAGTGCCACCCTAAACATATAAAGACTCAAAAACTAGTGACTTTGCAAAAGCATAATTGCAGTCAACACAAAGAATTATTCAGAAATAAGTATTAGAAAATAGAAAAATATTATAGTTACTAGAATGCTGCCCCAACATATGAATATTATGACAGAATGATATATTGAAATCATATTATTGGAACTGCCACAAGACAGATTTCCAAGGACTAAGGACATAAATGATAAGTATTTTAAAGTTTCTTGGGAGTGCACGTTTTGAGCTACATTGTGGTACAACTGACTAAATTTGGGCAAAGAACATACTTTCTTTGTCTTCCATCATATATTTAAAAGTACTTCCGGTTTCTGATATGAAAACCTTTAAGGAAAAAGCAGAGTATTATGGTACAAATGTTTGCAGAAACTAAAAACAAGTGTTTCAGCATTTTAGCCCCACTAGCATTCTCTATCAACTGTTTCCTTCCCCTCTTTGCCTAGCATTGCGAATTATGTGCTGTTAACAATAAGAGATTCTCATTTCCATAACATAGTAAGTATTTTGTGTGCATATATCTGTGTTTTGAAGAGTGAGTCTTTATGTTAATTGCAGTGACCAAAGGCCTTAAGAATTTTTTAGTTTTCATAATTTAGAAGCTGTTTTTGGCAGGGTGGTGGGCATTTTGTCATTTGCAGGACCGGTTATTGAGGTCTAGGCCCCTCTTTATAGAAGCAGCTCCACTTCAGCACCCACGCATTGATAGAACTTACGCAGCCAGGAGTGAAGAACAGATTTTAATTCTAGAACCACCACTGTCCTCTTGTACATGCTAAGTTACCCAGGTAAGATTGTCCTCACAGTGAGTGGGCCCTCATTTGCTGGCCTGGATTTAGAGTCCATATATATGTCTTTAGTTTATATCATGATAAAAAAAGAGCATAGGTGTTTGGAGTGATTTTTTTTTTTTGCTCCTTGTTCTTTTGATTTGCATCACTGCTAAATAAGTATGCTATCATTTGCCTCTGCTTTGCCTCACAGATGTCTGCAATAAAATCAATGTAAAATGCATTCTTGAGGGTTTTTCAGCCCAGCCACAGCAACAATGAATGTAGTCTAAAAGTATAATCCACCAGCAACCCCTCTCCAAAAGATGACCTAAATAAAATAAGTCTTATGATGCTCCCAAACCTTTTCAATGGAGATACTATTCCTATCCAATAGGACTAAGATTCTTTCAAGGCCCTCTTTTGAGATTAAAATTTATCTTTACAATTAGAATATATTAAAACATCTTAACAGAGCAGTCTGAATATAATACCACAGTTGATGCCTGAGCCACGAGGTTTACACAGTAGGAAAGTTTTTAAAGGATTTCTTTGGTCTCTGGAAGGGATCCAAGATTAGGGTGACAAACTGTCCAGGTTCACCCAAGACATTCAGTGTTGGTCATACTACTAAATACTAAATTTAAAGTGAAGCAACAGAACAATTACAGCAATGTTAGGCATATTTTATGTAATGATCCTTTAATAAAATACAATAATGAGAAAAAAGTTAAATACATACCCAAACTCATTTTCCCAAAGAGAATTCATAGCCAGAGTGGAAAACACATAACTGGAAACATTAGCAGATCTACTGGACCTAAGGGATAAGGGCTGAAGTTTAATGCCCACAGGAGAATCAGTTCTGTGACTCCTGAACAAAACCAAGGATTTGGAAAGGATACTGATTCCAAGTCATTGATTCAAGCAAGTGGCAAGGAAACAGAGTTCTGGCAAGGGCTCTGGTGAGCAAAGAGAGAGTTGCCTATGAGTAATCAAACCTCTAAACATTTTCCATATGCAATTGAAAAATCTAAATTTATACTATTTGCATAGTTTGGGAAACCCAAGACATAAAATTAATGTAAAAACTGCTCCCAGACCAATGAATCTTTTGAGAAACAGGCAGAAGATAACATAAAACCACTTCGAAAGAACTCTCCCATAATCCAGAGCATATGGGACTTCCACAGAAAATGAACACCCCAGATGAAGATGAGCTCACAATCAAAAATTAGAAACATATACAAAGCAATCTACTGCAAAAGAGTCAGCAAACAAAAGAAGATTAACATCCCAAGACCCTGACAAACAGAATAATTTGAAAGAAGCTAAAAAGACAAATGTATTTAAAATGTTAACAGAGACAAAAGTAGGAAAAGAAATCACAATGAAAAGACAAGTTTGAAATGGAACCAAACAGAACACAGATCATTTAAAAATATAGCCATTAAAATTAAGGAAACAGAACTTGGGTTAAACAGCAATTTAGATACAACGAAAGCTAATTTAACTGAAATACAGAACAAAATAAATTATGCATAAATCATTCATTCAACAAATATTTCTATTGTGCATTATGTATACATTGAGTCACTCCTGTAAGCATTTGGCATATATTGTTGGACAAAATAAGACTTTAATTCTGGTGGAGCTTATATTCTAGTGGAGAAAACAGAGAGAGAGAAATATATAACAGATACATAGAAACAGAGTATAGAATGAAAAGGTCCAAAAATCCTCCAAAAGGAGTTCCATAAAGGAAACAGAGAGAATAAGGAAGAGGCAATATACAAAACATCAGCTGAGATGTTCCCAGAATATCTGAAAGTTACAAAATAAGCACATTAAACTCAGGTAAGGTGACCAGACGTCCCGCTTTTGGCGGGACAGTCCCGATTTTTAACAATTTGTCCTGCATCCTGCGGAGTTTTAAAAAAGTCCCGATTTTTGGAAAGAATGCACGACAAGCTTGGGAAAGGCGGGAGATAGACCAAATTTTTAATCAAGAGCCCCCTCCCCACCAATCAATGGTGTCCTGCTTTACCAAAGTTAAAATCTGGTCACCTTACAAAGGAGCAGAATAAGTAAATTTAAAAAACAGATGTGGACATATCTCAGAAAATCTGTAGAACCCCCAAAATAAAGAGAACATGTTATAAACAAAGAATAGAAATTTTTTCACTAATTGTATTTTGGATAATATAAGAGCAAATAAATGCTGAGTCTCTGACAAATACAATCAAGTTTAACTCATTAACTTGATGGCATCTATTTTGATTGGTTACAAACTACTTATTTACAGGTCTTCATTACTGAGTAGGTAATTGATTTTGTTGTTGTTGTTATTGTTATTTGTATTAATTGATACCACTCCCCCTCCCCATTTGCCTAATCAAGAGTTTAACTAGATTTTCTAAGGAATATGAAATCCATTGTTTCTACATTTTTGTAGTAAGTTAAAAAAAATTCTTGCTGATGAATTTATTATTATCCTTCACATAGGCACGTAGCTATATAGGAAGTCAACAAATGTACCCCTATTCCACTAGCATTAAAACTGACACATATGAAAATCTCACAGTTGAGAAAGCAAATGAAAGGGTACAACTTCTCTTTCCCAAACATCCATTTTTATCATGAACCAGTGTTTTTGGGTGTTCAAGATGTCATCCATGTCAACAGGACTTTATTTATCCTTTCCACTTTAAAAACTCAAGCATTGACTATTTGTTTGAAAGATTATGTGCCATATTCATTTTGTTTTAATTATTTTATTTAACAGATATAATACAGCAAAAGAAATAAAGTATTTTAAGAATAAGATCTCCAAAATTGCTGATGTCATGTCACGAGTGTGTGTATGCACGCGTGTGTCGGAAATGTACGTGTTTCACATAGTGAATTCCATATGCTATTTGAAGACTGCTGAATTAAAAAATGCCACTATGTAAGTAATAATGGCAATGCAAAAATCCCCTATCGCCTTCCACAGCCGTAAACAAAGACATAAATTCCTGTTAAACGTTCTTTCCTCAATTTCATTATACACATTATTATCTTTAACATCGTTTAACCTTTATATGGCATTTTACATTGCACACTGCATTTTAATGTAGTAAACATTATTTTAGAAGTATTCCTTCTTTATGCAACTCATGTTAACCTATTTCAGCTAATTTGATCAAAATCACTATAAATTAGAAAAGCATGATGATGGTTAATGTGGTAGCCACAAAATATTTTAAAATGCAAATAACTATAAGTATATTTTAAAGGCCTAGGATTTCTTCATCCATATCACTAATTCCTCAAACCAACATTAAGTTATTATTAATAAAAATAATTTTAATGCTACCACATTACATTTCAACCCATGATTTCATGTGCTTTAAACGTTTATACATACATATTCTAAGCATATTTGTCAGAAACAAATCATCTGTAAAAGTTAATTTTTCAGAGTAGTTACTTATCAATTTACAATAAACATTTAGTTACAAAGGACTAAGAAAGATGAGCTTATCTACCAACACACCTCTCCTAAAAATCTATTAGTACTTTCACTTAATAAATAATGTAATTGTGAAATAATTTATCTGCTTATTGGATCAAGATGGATCATAATATGTTCATCCTTAATTATGGAGCTACACTCATCCCTATTTATCTCTTCAGCTGATTCAACATGTCAAGGAAGAAGGAATCTGATGTTATTTAACATAGAAAAATCACAAGGTAATAACACATATACTTTTCCACCTATGCTTGACTAAGAACGACTAAGACCAAGATCCCCAATAATCTAGATTTATATTTACTACCACAGTACCAACAAAAAAAATCCCTGAATTGAATGAACGTTTTAATAGAAGATTCTGTAATTATAGTATTTGAGCATGAAGAGTAAGTCCAGTGTTTGATTTGTGCATATCTATAAATGTGAATGTATGGAAATTAGGTTTAAAACTATGAACATGGGAATATATGATTTTGCATTAGTCTTTAGTTCAAAGATATTTAAGGAATATTAAAAGTCTGTGATAACAGTAGCAAAGAAGATTTTGTTTCTCTGAGTTTCCACGAGTGTACTTCCCATAATTGCCATCAGTACAATGCTGAATAGGAATAGACTCAAATACCCACATGAACTCTTAAAAGTTCGTTTGCTTGACTATTATTTAAAACATGTATATTCATCATAGTGGCAGGCAGTTGCAATAATAGAATTCCTATATTTTACGTATTTATTTGTACTTCATTTGCAGATTTAAGGAAAAAATTTTGCAAACTAGCATCACATTATACTGTAAAGAGATATAAATAAGTGTGGTAGCCATCAAGGAAGATGTGTTTCTTATTTACTGTATGGATAAAAAAAGTTTGCAAAGTATTTCACCAGTAATAACACTCTTTATAGAGAAAAATGTAATGTAAAAATAAAAGAATATTTGCTTCTAATTCAATTTTCTAACTATTTACATATTTAACATTGGACAGAGCAAAATCCAACACACACACACACATACATTCAAACACATGCACATGTAATTTGTCACAGTAGCACTGTTATCATGTCCACATTAATTAAATAGATTATTTTACATCTATGAAAGAAAATCCAATAGAAAATTCATAATACTTTTACCAACTCTTATCATTTTAATCTGTAAAATACATTCTGAGTAATTCAATAGGCATAATGTTGAATTTACAGATAAAATTAAAGATTTTATTAATTAAACATAGCCTAAAACAAGATCTTAAGTTATGCTCAATTGGGAACACAGTATTTGTCAGTTGGTGATACTTAAAAATGAAATCTTTCAAACACTATTCCATTTGCTGTGTGCTAAGCACTGAGCAAAGTGGTTTTACAAGTATTTTTTTCTGTGATGCTCACAATAACCTGGTTGTTACCATGTTACAGAGATTCAAAGATTTAAAGTCTTATGGACACAGCCATTGTATGTGAAAGGGGGTGAAACTGTTGTTTTTGTGACAATGGAGTCAATGTGCTAATGAGAAAAGGCATGGGCTCTGATGCCATATCCTATAGGCGTGCACACCAGATCCTACTCAGCAGCAGTGCACCTTGAGTTAAAATAGTTAAATTCTCTAGACCTTACTTTTTCTCAGATGTAAAATGGGGATAATATTATACAAGTGGATGGGGAGGCTTCAAGGAGATTAAATGAGATAATGGACTGTTTGGGCTAATGCCTAACACAGGACAAGTGCTCAACAAAGGGTTCCCTGTATCTACTTCAACAAAAATTATCTTTGACAATATACCATGAAAGTTGAAAGTTCTCCTTTTCCCTTAGAAAGCACTAGAAATCAGTCAAACTGAATTCATCAAACTTGTCAAGCTTTTCAATATCCATTATTCTTTTTTATTATATTTAAGGCATTTAAAATAATCTCCCAGTGATTTATTCTCCTTTTAACTAGATGCAGTAATTAGAATATCTTTTATGATACTGCAGAGTTTTCATTTCAGTCA
>PVKE010025962.1:0-22654 GCA_004027555.1 Craseonycteris thonglongyai | reverse complement strand
CAGGACGGCTTTGAATGTAGCCCAATACAAATTCATAAACTTTCTTAAAACATTATGAGTTTTTTTGTTTGTTTGTTTGTTTTAATTTTTTTTAATTAATTAATTTTTATTTTTGACAGAGAGAGAGAGAGAGAGATACAGAGACAGAGAGAGAACTGAACTGGGGGAGCTCCCAGTTCAGCATATGGTTCCGCACGGGCCAGGGCCAGGATTCAATCCCCGGTCCCCGGTGCTGCAAAATGAGTACTTAACCCACTGAGCCATCCCAGCTTCCCCTATGAGTTCTTTTTGCAAAATTTTTTTTTAGTGCATCAGCTATTGTTAGTGTACTTATTTTATGTGTAGCCCAAGACAATTCTTCCAATGTGGCCCAGAGAAGACAAAAGATTGGACACCCTTGCTCTACAGATTTCACAAATGACACCTTAACTGAAGTGCTGAGCCAATAACAGGGAGGACAGGATTGCTTTAACTCAAAGCAAAATCTTTTCCTGGCAGTTATCTGAGTCTGTGAGAATCCAGATGCTGACAATGAGAAATGGATAATTTTCTGTTACAATGTGTCGATTCCAGCTAAAAACTGAATTATGGAAAAAAGATGGGGTTGGGGGGGCAGGGAGATGTTTACCCCTTTTGAAGTTTATAATAGGATTAATCACCATTACTTCAGCACACTTCATTTTGGCTCAATTTGACAATTGGTAGGGAAAGCATGGAGCAGAAATGGCCTAGAACAGTCCAAGTCCATCCCTCATTCAAAGCCATGAGCCTGAGAATCAGTGAAATCCTGGTTTGCTCTGCTGTCTTTCTTGTTGCTCCAAATCTGCACTAGTCTGTTACCACCGGTACAGTAAGTACCCAAAACAGATTTACTTAAAAAATGCTAGATGATAGATAATCCAAAAAAAAAACCACCCTGCCAACTTTAGAATTGAAAGGTTACACCTTGATTGTTCTAGATTACTTAAGAGAGGAGCAGGTCATCTTTTCATAGGGCTTAGAGAACCTGTTCAAACAAAGAAGATTATATTTTACAATCATGGATTGTTTTCATTAGAGTTACATTTTACGTAATTTAAAACTATACACTATTGAAATCTCCTTTTTTCTCCAAGAGTGAATTAATAAAGTTCACATTTCATGAACTTATCCTAATCAAAATAATATAAAAAAGAAGTTTGATGCTGGTACTTTTACAAGAGTATATAAAAAAAAGTATACAACTCCCCAACTGAATTCTTTTCTAAAAACTGACAAATATTTCCATCTCCATATTTATACCATATGTTAGATAACAAACAATTTTGACATTACTTTATTACTTTCACTTATATATGAGCAATGCATAAGGGAGGCCAATTACCTATAAGGTGGCTTTCTGTGACCACCACCTATTAAGGGTATTACGGTACCATTTTTGGACACAGGAAGCCTAGGTAATAAAGGTGGTCAAAGAGAAGATGAGTCACCTGAGGCACTGAGATAACTTGGTAGCTCTCTGATGGGACAAGGCAATCACTCCCTGCAATAAGCCCTCAAATGCCATCTCCTCCAAGAGGCCTTCCTAGCCATCCTATATATCACATTATCCTAGTTATTTACTTATTTATCTTGTAACAGTTATCAGCTATGTAATCTTGGGAATGTTACTTTTGTGTGCCTGAATTTCCTAATACATAAAGTGAAGGTAATACTAATGCCCCACCTCACAGTATTGTGAACTTAAATGAGATAATATATGTTACATGCTTATAACGGTGCCTAGCACATAGTACTTATTAACTATTAGTATCATCATCGTCATCCCTCACTAAACCTTTATTTAGGTCCATGAGGATAATTTCCTTATTCGTCTTGTTCACCACTATATCTCCATTGCCAGTACACACAGGCATATAGTAGGGGCTCAGAAATAATTACTGAATGAATGAATATTCTCACATATCCTTAAAATAAACTTCCATCAATGAAGGTTATTTGTGTACTTGTAACGAAAACAGTCACCACAAAAACTTCCCCAAGAAGCTAAAATCATCATTTAAAAAAAAACAAAAACAAGACACTTGATCATAAGAAAGAGCCCTCCTGGGCCCACCAACCAAGACCACAGACTATGATTCCTTTCTATATTAGTGTGTGGAGGTCAAGCTCCCTGATGGCCACAGTGTTGTAACTATCAATTTAGCTTGCAAAGAATGGTTCCCAATTCTGATAGGAATTCTCAGATTTCAGCCTGTTTTTCTCTCGTCATTATTTTCCAATGTCTTAAAAAAACCACATTTCTCATTTTATCTTTACCACAAAACCTGGTCACGCTGTGCTGTGGTTACAGCTACTCAAGCCTCATTTTCTTGGATGTACTTCTTCAGAGGTCCTGACCCAGTGCTGACATTTGGTCTATTCTTAGAGTGGCACCGCTAAATACTAATTCCTTTTACCTTCCACTGGTTGAAAGACAACATACAGAGGTAGAGGTTGTATACAACATAAAAGAAACTCCTCTGGGATTTAGAATCCTTCTTTCAAGAGTGTCCAGAGGAATATAATCTAAAGAGCTCACAGTCTTGCAAACATACATGTACAGTACAGCTTAGCTATTCAAGTTTTACAGCTTTATCCACATTTGCTGAAACAATCATGGGTTTGTTGGAAAATACCAACAACCAAGGAGTGACAGCATAGGTGAGAAGGTAAACAGACCCGGGAGAAAAACAGCAGAATAGTCTTCCAAAAAATTTCTAAGAGTACTTTTATTATTGTTTAAAGGTAAATCATCCATTATTACATGTGTGGAAATCCATAAGTGTGAACTTGAAATTGAGAGATGGAAATGTACAGTTAACATATGAAAAAAAAAATGCTTCCTATTTTTCAGAACCAGTTCCAACTCCAAAGCGTGAATACTAAACATTTCAATGGCAATGAACTGAGGTCACCAGACAAGGCTAGGTGATAAAACTTTGTGGAGTATAGTTCATAAAGAAAAATTCAAAGAATGTAGAAAGTATAGCTTGAAGAGATCTCAAAATATCATCTGGTTAGGACTTCAGCAATATTAGTCCGTACGGTGACTTGGAGGCAGTAGAGAATACTGCTTTTGTAATACTGCAGATGAGGTTTGATTTCTGTGAACTTATAGAAGCCATCTTAACCTTTCTGAATCTCAGTTTCCTCATCTATAAAATAGAATAGTACCTACTTCACAAGAGTTATAGTGGCTGAGACATAGTATGAGTTTAATAAAAAAAATGTGTATTATTATAAGATAGGATGTGTTATAATTATCATGTAAGACTTTATTATACCCATTTCATAGATGAGGTAACTGAAGCCCAGAAATTTGTCCAAGATTATAGAGTGATGACTTACAAGAACAAGGATCTCTTCTTCCTAGGGCAGTACTTTTTTTACTTCATTGTTTCTATGAATCAATACAGAATGGAGGCTGAGAAAGAAGGCTTTTCACTAGATACCGGTATATAAGATTCGCAAAGTAAAATTGGTAGCGTCTAACATTTTAGGTCTTGTCTACAAAACACTACTTCTCGTGCCATCATACATCCACATCTTTCAAGTCTTTTTTTTAAGATTTTGGAGCTTTGATGCTAATTTACTTCTCAAAATAACTTGCTTCAGGCCAATATGGTATCTTAGAGTTAATGGAAATGTCAAGTATGTGCTGCTCTCATATATTAATATTATGTAATTGTTAGTTTTCTGAGGACAAGAAACAGATCACTTAGCTACTAGATTTCTAGCAGGGTGGTAAAAAAAAAATCTAAGTTTTTTTCAACAGTGTATTGGTAGATAAAAGCTACAGTTAATAGCATTCTGAAATAGCTATAAGTCTTACCAATGACTCTCTATAGAGTTCAGTATCAATTACAGAGGCGAGTGGATTCACTTTTGATTGCTACCTACATGGTAGACAGACTCTTAAATGGCAGAATACAGAACTTTATCAAAAAGGACCAACAAAAAAGAGAAAAAATAAGATATTCTTTATTATTAACAAGATCAAGAATAAGAGTATAGTACGCAGTAACTTAAAATATAGATATAGCTGTAGATTCAACAAACATTTGCCTAACATCTATTATATGCTAACCATTGTGTTAGGCACTAGGGATACAAAGATGAAGAAGAAATGATGCCTACTCTTAAGAAACTAGTATAATAGGGAAAAGACTTATAAAGGAGATGGGTGAGGAGTGGGGTTGAGAGGGGGTAAAATGAAAAGAGCCAGGAAGAAACACTGCCCCAGAAGAATCATATTTCACTTGGCAAGGAGCCTCAAGAGTCCTGGTACAGATTAAATGGCCTAGAAACTTAACCCCTAGGCTTGTCAGTTCTATAAAAACAGGCTATTCAATCTCAGTCTTTCTTCCCTGCCCATCTCATTTGCTTCAGCCCCAATATGAGAACAAATAAGGGTTCTTTCTCTACTTCATCCTCTTTTAGAAGACTGGAAGAAGGGACCAGCTTTCCTCCTGGAAAGCCTGTTTTTCCCAGGAACTTGAAATTCCAATCCATAAGAAATCTAGATTTTATTTGTAAGACCTCTAGCTCAGCAAAAGAGCTAGAGAGACTCAAGAATTCCCTTAATAGCAACCAAGTTTAGGACATTAGAATAGTTTGTCTGATCTCCAAGGAACCTGTGGAGAATAGAAAGAAAAAAAATCTGTTTTCAAGGAGGATGGACTTGAGTTCATGATTTACCTTAATTAGAAGCCTGTAAGAGGCTACTCTTCCTTTCTTAGAATGCTCCCAATAAACTAGAACAAGCAGAAAGAGTATCCAAATGATTACATAAATATGTAATAGCATATTGGTAATAAAAATAATGCTTGTATTTCTTTGCAAATCCTTTCATTAAGACCAAAATGTTTTAAAGTAATTATCTGATTCAGCCTAAAAACAGTTCTCTGATGTTAAAAAAGTAGTAATTATTTTGACTTTAACACACTCTAAATAAGTACACTTTACAAAGAAGTACAATCCTTGAAAGATGTAATTTATGAAAGACATCCTATTTCTAGAAATACTCTTAAATCATTAAGTGATTGACAGCATGCTGTAGAAAGAAAACTGCAGAGGTACATCATCCTAAACATTTCAGTGAAAAAGTCAGCCATGAAAAACACAGGCTAAAGGTGCACTGACTAAAGGAAATCAGAGTGAATATTTTGAATAGAGCCAATACATCAAACAAGCAGTTGCTGAGTTTCTGTTGTCATGACCATTTGTGAGACTTCACTGGACAAAACTAGCTGCTCCAAAGGCATGCTCCAAAACATGTTTGGGCAGCCCTGGACCCATCTACCAAAAGAAAGCTTTCACTGCCACTTCATAATCAGCACTGTTCTTCTCTACTCTTCACGTACCTTGCCTGCTTCCAAGTGCCTCTGTGGGGTCACCCTACTGGCAAAGCATTCATGTACTTACTATTCAGTGAAGAACCTGGCAATGCCATACTGGTTAATATCTTCCTTATTCTCTAGCAGCTGGCACACTGCATCCTCCATGTACGTGAGAACATGTCGCTTAGCTGCAAAAAAAATGCAAGAGAAAAAAGTGAGAGAGCCAAAAAAATACAAGTCTTCCCAATCCCAGTAAGAGGCCATGAAAGTCAAAGTGTTGGCTCCACCCATGGAAGTGAACTGGCATAGGTCAACCGAACTTGCTGGCCCTAATGGAGTATGTTCTCAAAGGGTAGAATGGAAGATGATGTAGAACATGACCTACTCTGATTGGCTGTTAGTATTAACATCAACTCTTCACTCTTTAAGTGATGAGGGTGAGCTAAAAAGGAGCGTTAGATATTTTTTGTATTGTTTTTGAGAGAGAGACAGAGAGAAGGGGGAGGGCCCAGAGCAATCTCCATAGTTGTACATCTTTAGTTTTTGATATAGTTTCATGCCACAGGTGGGTGAGGTTCTGCACAGAGCAGAAACTGGGCTAGGGGCCTCCCACATGTGAGGTACGAGCTGGGGGCCTCCTATATGGGAAGCACTCCTGGCACAGGAGCCAAACCAAGGGCCTCCCACATGGGAAGCTCACCCTGGCGAGAACCAAACCAGGTGCGCACATCCCAGTTCAGTATATAGGTCCGCATGGGTCAGGGCCGGGACTTAATCCTCAGACCCTGGGGCTGCAAGATGAGTGCTCAACCTGCTGAGCCATCCCCGCATCCCCTAAAAAGGGGCTTTAGCATTACTAAGCAAATATGCCTGGAAGTTCATTTCTTCCCACCTCCTTCCACCTTCTTTCACTTCTGGGTGTCTCAGAAACTTATCCCAGGGAAGAGTGATTCCATGCGTAAAGCATAAATGATCTGATTGCAAAGAAAACTCAATTCTTTAATTTAAAAAAAGTCATTGAAAAGTTTAAGGACCAAAATTTCAATACTCATGTTATAAATTATTAATATTGGAAAATAATAAGACCATACGATGTGTGGCTTGATTTATCAAAAATTATGGTTTTTTTGGGCATTGCAGGGGGTGGGGAGGGAGCCAGAATGGCTCAGTGGGTTAAGCGCTCACTTTGCAACCCCAGGGACCAAGGATCGAATCCTGACCCTGGCCCGTGTGGACCCATATGCTGAACTGGGGAGTGCCCCCAGTTCGGTTCTTACCAGGGTGAGACCCCGGCCCAGTTCCTGCCCTGTGCAGCCCCAGGCCCACCTGTGGAATGAAACTATGTGGAAAAACTGATGATGTGCAACTATGGAGACTGTTCTAGGCCCTTCCCCTTCTCTCTGTCTCTGTATCTCTCTGTGTCAAAAACAATAAAAATAAATCTTAAAAAAAAATTATGTTTTTTATATTTGTTTTGACTGGTAAATGTGTGAATTAATCATGGGTTTATAGGAAAGGATGTGAGTAGTAGAATTAGAACTGGGTTTGAATCATAGCTCTGTCTTTGGTAGCTTAATCTTGGATAGTTATTTAATTTGTACCTTTTTTTATTTTTTTTAATCAAGTATAAAAAGAAACATAAATTAATTTAACTCTTTTACAAAATATGGGCAATCAACTTGTTGATCTGAGTCACCTAAGATACCTTGTTAAGTGCAGATTTATAATCTGGTGCTATCTTAGACTTAGAAACCTTACATTTCTAACAAGTACCCTTGGTTCTTCTTCTGTACTCTGAAATTTAAGAATCCCTTTTTAATTTAGGGAAAGCTGGGATGGCTCAGCAGGTTGAGTGCTTGCTTTGAAGTCCCAGGGACAAAGGATTGAAAACCGGCCCATGCGGTTCCATGTGCAGAACTGGGGTGTGCTTCCCATGCAGGAGGCCCCCAGGTCGGTTCTCAATCCAGGTTCAGTCTCTGGCTGGAGGAGGTGTGCCTCCATGTGGAGGCCCCCAACCCGGTTCCAGCCCTGCACGGCCCAGCCCACCTGTGTGGAATAAAACCATGTTGAAAACTGATGACGTAAATTTACAACTATGGAGACTGCTCTGGGCCCTCCCCCTTCTCTCTGTCTCTGTCTGTCAAAATCAATAAAATAAATCTTAAAAAAAAAGAATCCTTGTTTAAGAAATTGGGCTTGGGAGTTCAGAGTTCCATTTGAGTCCTACCAATTCTTTACTATGTGATCTTGAGCAAATTATTCTTTGATCTAATTTCCTCACTATAAAATGTGGATAATACTACTATTAGGGTTATTAATAACAATACTATTACTACTTACATCATAGGGTTATAAGAATAAGGTAATGCATGTCAAAACACCACAGTGCATGTCTTGATTGATAATACATTTTCTTAAAAGCCTATCTTAAAGGGCTTTTGAGGATTTACTTCAATAAACAACATACACCAGCAATGATATAGCCAGTTTGTTCCTTCTCCCTGAATTTTATCTTTAAGTATGACAATGGTATCTTGGCACACTTCACATAGAAACTTCCAATTCACTGTTTCCATTTAGCATCCAAAACATTTTAAAAATACAACTTTCTTTGGAGCAATGAGAACAAAAAACCCCAAAGTGATGAATATCCTGACAAAAAGCAATTCCACCAGTTGCTGCCAATATAGACATTTGTCTCTTTCATAGTTTTATCCCTCAAGATTATATGGAGGAATTAACTAAAATTAATAAAAATTAGTGTTTCAAAAAACTATTCCTAAAGTCCTGGTGGTCCAGTCAAACTTAGAAAGCAAATAAGTTTATCTATCCAAGCTGTACCCAAGAGTCTTCATTTGACAACAGTGACCTAAGGTTCCACCACGTTTGCACCAGCGTAAAGTCCAGATGAATAATGTGTTTACATTCTGTTACTTATTCTATTGATAACAACCAACTATTCAAAGCTAACAACCATCAATCACTGCAAACATTCGCCAGCCCCTCACCCTCTAAAAGATGTGAAGACAAAATCAGTGCTTCATCAACAGTTTTCCTAACTGGAAAACTACTTCTCTAAGAAATGGCCAAACTGAGTATACCTGTGAGATAATACATGCCAATTTCTGGTATTGATTGTTTTATAATTAAGTACATATTAAATTGGAAGGAGAAATGACCTAACATTAAAACTGGCTATATTTGCACCTCTGTATCTCCTTTCCTTCTTCCACCACTTATCCTGATACAAAAAGATTTCTTTCTTGCAATATATGGGCTTTTATGACTTGGATCTACTTAAGGATACTACAGAAAAAAAATTTTTTTTAATGGTAGAAATGAAAAAGCTCTACCATACTTAGAAAAAAAACCCTGCTACTTCTCCTTAGCTCCAAGGACTAAAAGTCGCTGTGAAAGCACTTTAAGGGAGAAATGTTTTCAAAACATTTAGAATCAAAGTACTTTTGTCCTCCTAGAAAGAAAGGAGGAATTTTCTGGAAAACAGATTGCAACAAAAAGGGGGTGAGGGTGGGGCGAGAAAGACAAATAAAGTACTATACGTTTAATATTCATCTACCAATCAGATATTTGGAGTTTAATATTAAATATAATGGTAATAATAGTAGCTACCAATTTGAGCACCTGTGTAACTTATTGAATAACAATGTGCCAAATACTGTGCTAATTGTTTTATATGCATTATTTGTGTGTTGTCTTCACAATGCTCCTATGATAGGTATTTTGATTACTTCCATATTACAAATGGGAGAACTGAGATTTATAAAACTGAATGAAGTAACTTGCTCAAGATCACATAGCCAATAAAAGAGAAACCAAGATTCAAACCAAAGTTTGTCTCAAACCAGAAACCCACGCTCTTAACATTATACCATATTGCCTCATCATTGACACTTTATAATCAGTTTTGGAAGTAAATACATCTTTATTTTACACATAGTATAAAGGCAAGGGTGACTGTTGATAGTAAAATCACCTGAGAGGTATCCATTTCTCTCTATGTGAATTCATGTGTGTGTTGGGGGGGGGGGGTGTGGGGGGAAGCAGGGAGGCAGGGGTTCTGTCCCCACCTGCATAGGTGTGCATGCCAATCAGCATTTGTATGAAGTTAGAACTTGTCCCCAAATTTCAAAGTTTCTTACAAAGAACCACCCACCACAAAGTATTCACCCCACCCACCCCTAGTTCACAAAGTGGAAACAGAAAGCCCTGGTGTTCTTTTCATCTGTTGGAAAAGGGAAGAAACTAAGAAGAGTCAGCAGAGGCAGGAAAAAGTTCCTCCGTGGGAAGAATTTCACACAAGCCAGTGCGAAGAGCACTCTAATTGCGACTCTCTGGCGGTTTCCATCACCTGCAGCTCTTATCACTCCAATGTTCCCTCTATGGTTAAGTACACTACCCAACCCCGGAAAATCCTTGCAGTTTATCAAACTTCAATGAGACATAAGTTCAAAGTTCTGGTGTGGCAATAAAACATGGATAGCATCATTTTATATTATTTTTAAATGCAAAGAAATAGGCTTTAATTTATGTGGATAAAGAAAACCGCACACCTGCAACCCTGGAGGGCAAAGATATCTGGGCACCTTAGCTGCCCTCTTAGAACATTTCAGATTGGCTTTCTCTTCTGCTTTGCCTCGATTTCCACAAGACCAAGATTAAGTACATTTTCTAACACATACAAATAAGGCTCTATTGTTCCGAAATCCACACTAAGGCCCAAGCATTCATATCTTGCTCAGATAGTATCACTGTCTGAGATAAGTACTTATAACTTTAACACGGTTCACCAAAAAAATCTAAGTGAAATATTAGTAAACACTGTATGATCTTTACATGAACCTCTCAATGGAAAGCAATTGTGGATCAGAAAATTCTTGGTTCTGTTGAATCTTCTCCTGCTGATCGCTTAATCTCTTTCTTTAAACTACAGGCATTCCTGCTATAAAGTGGGTGTGATATTAAGAATATGTCTAATAATAAACAACTTCTTTAGAAAACATTTCATATATACAAAAGGTAACATTAATGATCGTTATGATTGCTACATACTGATTTTACAGATTAAAATAACAGAGATTTGGGGATGTAAGGATGGCACAGTGGGTTGAGAGCTTGCTTTGCAACCTCGGATTCCAAAGATTGAATCCTGGCCCCGGCCCATGCAGACCTATATGCTGGGCTGGGGTGTGCCCCCAGTTCAGTTCTTGCCAGGGCCCATGTAAGAGGCCCCCCGGCCCAGTTCCTGCCCTGTGCAGCCCCACGCCTACCTGTGGAGTGAAACTATATCAAAAACTAATTACATACAACTATGGAAACTGCTCTAGGCCCTCCCTCTTCCGTCTGTCTCTCTGTCTCTGTCACAAATAATAAAAATAAATCTGTTTTAAATAATAAAATAAAATAACAGAGTTACTGAAATAGTTAAAAATATGGGTTCTGAAGTCAGGCTGCACTGGATTTGATTTCCAGCTCTGGCAATTATTAACAGCATGTCTTTAAGCAAGTTACCTAATCTCTCTTCCCTTTTCTTTAAAATTGAAGACTAGTACCTACCACCTAAGATTGTAGTGAGGATTAAGTAAAATAATGTATGCAATAATCTTAGCACAGTGCTTGGCTACTGCACACAGTAAGTGTGCAATAAATACATATTTGTATTATTGTTATTATTATTATAGTTGTTACTATGTACCTCTCTCAGACATCACAAAACACACAAGAGGGGGATGCTGGGATGGTTCAGCAGGTTAAGCACTCACTTTGCAGCCCAAGGGACCAAGAATCAAATCCTAGCCCCGGCCCATGTAGACCCATATTCTGAACTGGGATGTATTTCCCATGCAGGAGATCCCCAGTTCGGTTCTCGCCCCCCTGTTTGGCCCCTGGCTCGAGGGGGTGTGCCTCCCATGCGGGAGGCCCCTGGCCCAGTTCCTGTCCTACCATGCCCCCACCCACTTGTGTGGAATGAAACCATGTCAAAAACCGATGACGTACAACTATGGAGACTGCTCTGGGCCCTCCCTCTTCTCTCTGTCTCTCTCTGTCTCTGTAAAAACAATAAAATAAATCTTTAAAAAACAAAAAACAAAACTCACAAGAGAATAAGGTTTCAACATTAATGAACACCAAGAGACCAACCTACAAAAGTCTCCTACTCACTTATTCAAAGTTCTATTATCCAAATAAGGATGTTTATAGATAATCTTCAAAAATTCCTGGGCTATATAAAACCCTACCCATATAATAATACAAATAATCATATACCCATTTCAGTCATAGCCTTTAAACTTGTAGGAAGCATTCACTTACTAACTGCTACTCAGGAGACTCTAATTTATATGGGGAAAGTCCAAAACTATTTCTTTTTACTCCTTTCCAAAGCATAAATACCATCAAGGTATTAGCTGTTTGTTTTGCAATTAAACGGTAAGGGTTCCATTTGGTAATTTTTGCTTGAGGGGCCTAAAATTTCCACCTACATTAGTTAGACCACTCTTATTATTTAATATAGAGTCCCTATAGTAGGATAAACAAGTCTCACTGGAAAACTATTCACATGAATTACTATATGTGATATTAATAGATATACATAAGAGTAATAGCAGTGTCAAAGAAAAGCAGAGTATATACCACTATTCAGCTTGAAATCTGACTTTTTCCTCCTGTGGCAGAGTCTTTGTGAGACACATTTTGGTTTTTGAAGCCTCTGAGATTCAGATGCAGGTTAGCACATATAAAATGTTGAATTAAATTAAGACTGTCCTGAGATAAGAAAATAATCCTGTTAACTAACAACCTGTCATGTAAACTGTTAAGCTTCAAGTTCAATATAATATATAAATTACTAATATGATATAGTACTTGGTCTTGTGAAGTACAAATAGATAGCTTAGTGGTTTAAAAGTTAATAGACTTCTAAAATTAATTATTTATATCCTCTATCTTTACTGGTATGTCCTGATCTAGGAATACAGTATGTTCTGGTAAAATATTTTGTCACCCATACACAACCATCTTTGACGTTAGATCACAGTAGCCCAATTTCCTTTGACCAAAGGAGATGGGGAAATGGGAAAAACTGGCATGTGCAACCCTATACAACCCAGTAAGGTAGGTAACAGACATTTTTTGAAGCTCAGTGAGGTTAAGAAACTTGCTTAAAGAATTAATAAATAGCTGAGCTAGGATTAAAACTTAGATTTGATTCCAAATCCCATGCCCTTCCATTACAACCAAATCTCTCTCAAAAACAGAAATAAAAACAAGAAAAATCCCAAAACCTATAATATATACCATTTAACATTGGATTATCTAGAAATCACTAGCTTTCCACTGTTAATTCTAGAAAAGAAGCTTAAATTGGTAAATCAGTTGAAGTATTGAGATGATCTTTAAATTTAAAAAAAAAATGTTTATTTCTAATTATACATGTAATTATTTTTAAAGATTCAAACAGTACAGAAGATGCTGAAAACCAATCCCAGTTCCCACTGATAACAGCATCTAAGCATTTCACAGGTATTAATTTGTTTAATTCTCACAACAATCCTAGGAGATGAATACTTTTCTTTCTTTTTTTTAATTTTATTTTACTGTTTATTTGTATTTTTAGTGTACTTTTATTTCATCTCCATTTTATAAAAAATAAATAAAAGACTCAAACATGTAATTTACCTAAAGGTTAAAGAGATGGTCAGGACAGAGACAGGATTTGAACCTAGACCTTTGGTCTGCACTGCAATATATTGAAGCTCTTAAAGAGCTATGCAGCATGACATGCATCAAACAGAATTTTCTAAGAACAAATTTAAAAATTAAGGAAAGACTTTTACATTAATAGTTAATTATAAAACTGGGGAAGGCTCAGTGGGTTAAGTGCTCACTTTGCAGCCCTGGGGACCGAGGACTGAGTCTCGGACCCGGCCCATGTGGACCCATATGCTGAGTTGGGGAGTGCCTCCAGTTCAGTTCTCACCAAGGTGAGACTCCTGCCCTGTGCAGCCATGCGCCCACCTGTGGAGTGAAACTATGTGGAAAAACCAATGATGTACAGCTGTGGAGACTGTTCGGGCCCCCCCGCCCCCCTTCTCTCTGTCTCTGTATCTCTCTCTCTCTCTCTCTGTCAAAACAATAAAAATAAATCTTAAAAAAAAAAAGTTAATTATAAAACAGACAAAATTAATACATTGCATTTGGGTATCCATCAAAGTGCTGCTGCACAGCTAGTCAAACTTAAATACTAAAAGATAAACCAGGAACAAACAAATTATTATGCATGTGTTCACATCACATCACCTGTGACAACCAGAAATCTAGAGGTGACTGAAGATCTTTATGTAAAGTAAGGGATGAAAAGCTAAAGTTTACTTCCTTCAACCAATAAAGGTATTTGTACAAGTTAACAGCTGTACAAAAAAGGCTGAGTATTTTGACATTCAGTCTCTAGTCAACTGTTAATCCATCCCTCTTCCCTTTCCTTCCTAAAACTGGTGATTTTTTATATTTTTGGAATGTCAATTAAGGCTAAGTGCTTAAATCCTAGTGCTTCAGTGTTTCAACCTAAATCTCATAATAAAGAATTAGTAGGTTGGAGTCTTGTATTTTTTAAGGAGACTTTTACAGAGGTCCAAACTTAAAGTACTCAGCTCACTGACCATACAAAATGTACTGCCTGAATGTCAGAGAAATATATGTATATAAAGTAGCACTTAAGTTACCCACACCTATAATCTTTGGGACACATGAAGAACACAAGTAATAACTGTCATGACAATAGCTTTACAAAAATAGTTACTCATAAAGCAGTATAAACAAATCAATTCCATAAACATTCAGAAAACATCACAAGTTAAAAAAACAAAACAGGGGAAGCCGGGATGGCTCAGTGGGTTAAGCGCTCACTTTGCAGCCTTGGGGACGGAGGATCGAATCCCAGCCCCAGCCCGTGTGGACCCATATGCTGAACTGGGGAGTGCCCCCAGTTCAGTTCTCACTGGGGTGAAGACCCCGGTCCAGTTCCTGCCCTGTGCAGCCCCACACCCACCTGTGGAATGAAACTATGTGGAAAAACCAATGATGTGCAACTATGGAGACTGTTCTGGGCCCTCCCTCTTCTCTCTATCTCTGTCTCTGTATCTTTCCCTTTCTATCAAAAACAATAAAAATAAATCTTAAAAATACAAAAAACAAACTATAAATTGACAAACAGTGCATAAATCATCTACATTCATAATGTCATGTCAGGCAAGAAAGTATTAAAGTTAAATGGTGAAAAGTGATTGTTAATACTCATTACAGGTTTTAGCCTTTGGGGCAAAGCATGCATTTATAAATTATCAGCAATTGTATTTGGTAATATGCAATTTAACTCTGAATATATGCATTAAAAATATTACTGCAACAAAGTACTAATGAAGTAACATCGATTACTTGACATTTTACATTCAAACTATTTCATAAAAATTAGTTGGCACTCACAACTCATATAACAACAGTAACAGAATATCATTTAATCTAATGGAAGAAAGATACAGAATAGTTCTAATTTAAGGCCTTTGAAAATTCATAGGCTTAGAATTACTGATCCCTTCTTTTCTGGTTGATATTGCCTCTGTAGGAAGGTGGGGATTCTTTTTCAAGTGAGAGTCTCATGTGTCAAATCTTCAGTAATCTCTTTGAGTTTCTATTTGTGTTATGAAAGTAAAGGATACTATTGTAGATATTTATAGATATACCAGAAGCCTAGGCCAAAGTACAAAAAAATCATATGGAATGAATGAATGGAACAGCATAGGCTAGACAGAGAGGCCCTAGTTTATATAGCAAACTCATGCTAACGCTGCATGTATTATTTAAATTTATGGTGTAAAACACCAGAGTACCCTATAAAAACATACTTTGGATGTTATTTTTATCAGACCAACATAATTTTAGATTCATTACTCTTAGGAATGTTGCAGCATCCAACCCTACCTTTCCTACAGGGCTCAACTGGAATGCCACCTTCTTCTTCTTTTTTTTTTTTTAAGATTTATTTTATTGATTTTTTTTGACAGAGAGAAACAGAGACAGAGAGATACAGAGAGAAGGGGGAGGGCCCAGAGCAGTCTCCATAGTTGACATTAGTTTTCCATAATAGTTTCACTCCACAGGTGGGCACAGGGCTGCGCAGGGCAGGAACTGGGCCGGAGCCTCCCGCATAGGTCCGGGCAAGAATTGAACTGGGGGAATTCCACAGTTCAGCATGTGGGTCTGCATGGGCTGGGGCCGGGATTCGATCCTCGGTCCCCGGGGCTTCAAAGCGAGCGCTTAACCTGCTGAGCCATCCCAGTTTTCCCATCCACCTTCTTTATGAAGTGTTCCCTGATAGTCTCCCAACCAGGAGCAATCTTCCTTTTTCTGAACTCCTTAAACCCCTACTTTAATATTTCTAATGGTATTTTCTACCTTGATATAGAGTTATTTCTGTCCTACTCCTTAGACAGACAGGTACCATGACTCATTTATCTTTTACCCCCTTTAACACTCAGGACCATTCAGTGTCTTCCACATAGCAGTCAATTAAAATATTTACTAAACAAATACAGAAACTGTATCTCTATTTATACACTGTGATGCTATTCATTAGTCAACTCAGCCATTTTAGGACTGTGCCTCCTAGGTGGGAGACACTAAGTACCAAAACACACTCTTTCTATATTAGGGTACTTACAGGAAGCCACTTTTGTCCTGTTCTCAACTCCTCTTTCTGGTGCCTTTTTACAGTTCCTTCTCTCTATTCCAATGAGAAAATACTTGTTCCTTCCATTGTTACTAAGAGCTTCATTATGTTCAAGGTAAAGTGAGAAAAAAAAAATGCATGCAGTGCAATTATCAGTTCCTCACAAATTTGGGGGCTACTTGTCATTTCAACATCTAGGACTTGAATAAAAGAAAGTCCAAATTCTTTTCACTCCTAAGAACTATTTTTCTTTTTTTCTTTTTAGACAAAATGGAAGCACACAGCACAGGAAGCAGTCCTCAGTAAGCCACCGTTCATAAACAGCTTTGCTGAAAGTGTAACAAAGGTTCTGTTGTACTCTTGCATGGCAGGGCCAGTAAGCAGCAGGAGCAGATGAACTCTTTAAGAAACAAAGATTCTGTCTTCATGCAAATGTTTGCATTAATAAAAAATGAAGAAAAAGATATAGAAAATGCCAGCTAGCTGGATATAATAGGTCTCTAAATGGGAGGTTTTGCACATTTTTCAGGCAGAGTCAGGTCTTTTAAAAACTTTGTCATTCTGAACATTTCACACACATCACAAGAAAGATATGCAAATAACAGAAGCAAATCAAAGGACATCCCGCTGCTCTACTGGCGCCTCCCTCATCCATGCCTGGTTTGTCATTTTCTGTTAACCCTAGTACTGGCAGCTATTTTGTTGAGGAATGGAGTCCCCAGTGCATGTAGCAGTACATGTCCAGCCAGCTGGCTCCTGCACTGGTGACATTACAATGCAAGCCATGTACTACCACTCAGGAACACGTGCTGCCAGGCAACAAGTCCCATGTGTGATTATTATACACCCCACTTACAAATCTGCATAGAAAAGAGTCTCTAAACTAACCACTTAAGATACAATCTCCTTAAGTGTGAGCATCAGTAAGTAGTTCTCTGAAGATGGGACTTACTGAGGATCAGTCCTTCAAAGTGAAATGTACAATAAAGGGCTTAAAATAAATATAAATTTAAAAGCTTATGAGGGGAGAGGTTTATCTAATACTTATAAGGTTTGACAAGTAATTTTGTGAACTTGCTACTGTGCACTTATGTTGGCAGCATTGTACAAACAACTCGGTAAGGTTTCATAACCTTGGTATATCAGTGTCTCAAGCTGTGTTCATGTCAACATGTGGCGGTGTCTTGCTGAGTAGTGCTCATTATTGTTGTGTGTTTTTGTGAGGTCACGAGAATGCTGAAGCTTGAATTACAGCAACAAACAAATTTCTTGTTAAACGTGGCAAGAGTGGAAGTGAGATCAGGGACAGGTGAGTCCAAGTTGATGGGGATAATGTCATGAAGAAAACAGCAGTATACAAATGAATTCAATGTTTTTCTGAGGGGAGAGAATGTGTCACTGATGAAGAGAAGTCAGGGAGGCCAGTAACAAGTAGAACTGACCAAAACCAAGCAAAAATTCATTGAATCGTGCATCAAAATTGTCGGCTGGCTATGAGAAGCACAGCAGATCAAGTAAACGTCAATAAAGAAACAGTTAGGAAAATCTTAACTGAATATCTTGGCATGAGAAAGGTATGTGCAGAAATTGTCTCACAGGAGCTCACCAATGAACAAAAGCAAAGGAGAGTCAAAGTTTGCCCAGATCTTTTGGAGAGGCAAGGCGATGTTTTGGGCCATATTATCACTGGTGATGAAACATGGGTAAGACCAATACAACCCTGGAACAAAGCATCAAAGTGTACAATGGAAGTCAGTCAATTCTCCATGACCAAAAAAGTTCCATCAGTCCAAATCAAGAGTCAAAACGATGTTGCTAACCTTTTTTGATATCAGAGGGGTTGTTCCAACTGGACAGTCAACCAAATTTATTATAAAAATACTATTTGGAAGTGCTGAAGAGGCTGCATAAAAAAGTTAGACAAAAATGACCTGAACTTTTTGCCAGCAACTGATGGCACACAACAATGCACCAGCTCACAGGGCACTGTCTGTGAGGGAGTTCTTAGCCAGTAAACAAATAACTGTATTGGCACACCCTCCCTACTCACTCAATCTGGCCCCCAATGACTTTTTTCCTTTACCTGAAGATAAAGGAAATAGTGAAAGGAAGACAAAGTAGAAATTTTCTCTAATGGCCACTTCTCTTTGAACAACCCGGGTCAGATTCTATCCAGTTCACCTGCTGGTGATACAAAAAACTTCTGTAATTGATTCCAGAAATCTTTTTATTTTTTAAAGCAAAAGTAGTTTATTGAATAAAGATTTATTCTATAGGCAGAACAGAGGTTGCCTGAATGAGAGATAACCTGGTTCCAGAAATCTTTCTTCAGGACACTCACAAGGCTCAAATAATCTGACTTATCAAGGAAAGTTAAATTGACTTCCAGTCTAGAACTTAAAACAGTGAATTGATCCCAGCCTTTGCATTGCCATCCCACGGAAAGGCACCCAGGCTCAACAGCCTAGGCCAGAGGGTCTCAGTATGGGAGACTAGGTCTCTACTCACTGTTCTATAGATAACTCCTTGTGGCAGATCTAGTAAGAGAAGGAAACTCTACTCACCAGAACTATTTGGAAGCCTGATTAAGCTTAAGTGAACATTTTGCTTTTATCAGGTTTAATATAAATAGATATGGAGAATGAAATCACTACATTCTCTTCAACTTCTCTGAATTTATACGTTGTCTTTTCAAACAACCCAGTAGAAAGCCCCATTAATGGATGAAGCTTAAGGAAAATGATTAAACTGAGATGAATTTGAATGATGTTAGAGGGAGAAAGAAAAGATCAAAGAAACGTTACTTTCAATCTCACTTTCTTGAGATTATAAAAGCATGAAGCTGACAGCAATTTTATTAGGTCACCTAGTTTAATATTTTTTAATTAAAAAAGATCATTATTGGGATGCCAGGACAGCTCAGCAGGTTGAGACCTTGCCTTGCAAACATGTTGTCCAGGGATTGAATCCTGGCCCCAGCCTGTGCAAACCCATATGCTGAACTGTGGCACAGCTGGTCACGACCAGGATGGCAGTGAAGGTTCTTGCCTTGCACGAGGGGGGCCTGGTTCGGTTCCCACCCCATGCGGCCCCACATCTGCCTGTGTTGAATGAAACTATGTCACAACTAATGAGGTACAACTATGGAGACTGCTTTGGGCCCTCTCTCCTTCTCTTTGTCTGTCTCTCACTTTCTCTCAAATAATAAATCTTATAAAAAATGATCAATATTATTATTGCATTTTAAAACATTACTTAAATATGTAATTCCTTTATCTTAAAATAGCAATTTATATGTCTCTATGGTCCGCTCTCATCTTCATCAGTGTAAACATAGGTTTACATTGGAGTTCTACTTTTTAAAAAAACTTTCATTTCTCCATGCTTTTTTACATAATGTAAAGTCTTAGGAATTATTTAGTGATATAATATCCTACTGTATTTATCTACCTCAGTTTGGTTATGGATTATTTCCAGTTTTTTATTAAAAAATAATGTGGCTATACATGTTTTTATACAAACAATTTTTCTCTTTTGAGTTACTTCCTCAGGCTATATTCCCAGAAGTAGGGCTTCAGGATCAAAAGATATGCTCATTTTTATGACTCTTGTTATGTACTGCCAAATTGCTCTCCAGAAAGACTGTACCACCTTCAAGAAAAGGAAACCAACTTCTTTGTAGACATATCAATATAAAACTTTTAAAATAACTCAAAAATTTCTTCATTTTCAAAGATTAAATTGATGAACCTGAATACAGTACTTAGGTTATCTTTCCTCTTATGAGAAATTTAAATTTTAATTGTAAAAGCAACACATGAATGTAATACAATACAGAAGGGTATAAAGTAAAAAGTTAGGCTTCCTCACTTGTAAGCTTTCTCTTAACTCAATTTTCCAAAATATTCACTGTTAAAAGATTGATCTACACAGTTCCAGAACTTTTTCTATTGGTGACAATACATATACGTATTTGCAATTTAGTAACTTGTTTATACAAAAATGTAATCACGCTGTACATATTCTGTATCTTTTTTTTCCATTTAATTCTTTTCATTCTGTCATTCTTTTTAATGGCGGAATAGGAATATTATGAAAATACCATAATTTATTAACTGTTCTTTTATGATGGGCATACAGATTGACTCTAATTTTTCACTTTTACAAAGAATATTCCACATGAACAAACTCTTTTTTTAAATTTTTTATTGTTTTTGACAGAGAGAGAAGGAGAGAGAGAGATACAGAGAGAGAGAGAACTGAACTGGGGGAACTCCCCTGTTTAGCACATGGGTCCGCACGGGCCGGGGCCGGGATTCGATCCTCGGTCCCTGGCGCTGCAAAGTGTGCTCTTAACCCACTGAGCCATCCCGGCTTCCCCTAAACTCTTAAATTATATCTTTCACAGCTTGTCTTGAAGGGACTTGGCACTGGGACATAAATTGGTGCCACTTATCATATTTATCATGATTTTTACCTATCCTGTCACTTTTATCTTTGTTATTTGTCCTACAGAAATTTAAAAAAAAAGAAAAAAATTTCTATCTACACATCCATCTGCCTTCAAATATCTACGATTGATTTATGTCATAAAATTATCTTAGAGGTAAGTGTACTTTATTATTTTCTCATAGTTATAAAAGTACTTTGACATTTTTATTTAACTAGAATTCCTTTCACCATATGGTATTATGAATATAAATGTATTCTTGGGGAAGCCGGGATGGCTCAGTGGGTTAAGTGCTCACTTTGCAGCGCCGGGGACAGGGGATCAAATCCCGGGACAGGGGATCAAATCCCAGGACCGGGGATCAAATCCCGGCCCCGGCCCATGCAGAACCATATGCTGAACTGGGAGCTCCCCAAGTTCAGTTCTCTCTCTGTCTCTGTATCTCTCTCTCTCTGTCAAAAATAAAAATAAATAAATAAATAAAGCAGAAATACTAAAACATCATTTAAAAAAATAAATAAATGTATTCTTATTCCTTCCAATTATTTCAACTAATGATTTTTTTCACTAATTATTTTGTTACACTTAATTTGTCACAACTTAAATGGATCTGTGCTCTTGCATCTATTTCTGGGATCTCAATTCTATTTTACTTGCTTATTTTTAAGTTAAAACTAGCTACCATGTATCTTCAAAATCTTCCCATTTAAGTATAATAATATACAGAAAAGTGTGAATTTGCACTTGCAATCAACACCCTAGAAAAACTTCCTAGAGCCTCCTTAGAGCTGTAATCCACTCCCACAGGTAAATATATAGGTTAGTATTAGAGTCAGATAAACTTCATTCAAGCTTCACCTCCACATCTACTAGCTCAGTGATCTTGGGCAAATTACATAGCCTAACTTTATGTTTCTTCATGGAAATGTGGGAATCAGCTTGGTGCCTACTTCATAGATCTCTTATGAGGACTGAATGAGATTGTAATCTCTAGCCTTTCCAGATATGAAAATGACTCTAGGTAGCAAATCAAGAACATTTTTTTTGGCTACAGTTCTCACTTAAGACAGTATTTGGGGGGATGTACTACTTAGAAGTTGGAAAATTATCTCTGTATTTTAAAAGTGTGTGCGTGATGGTGGGGGGTAAGCCAGGATGGCTCAGCAGGTTAAGCACTTGCTTTATAGTCCTGGGGACCAAGGATCGAGTCCCAGTCCTGGCCCGTGCAGACCCATATGCTGAACTAGGGTGTGCCTCCCATGTGGGAGTCCCCCAGCCCCGTTCCCACCCTGCACAGCCCCCACCCACCTGTGTAGAATGAAACCATGTCAAAAATTGATGACATACAACTATGGAAACTGCCCTGGGCTCTCACCCTTATGTCTGTGTCAAAAACAATAAAATAAATCTTTAAGAAAAAAAAGGAGAAATTATCTCAGCCTAAGGGTTTAGAATCTAAATGAAATAGAGTTTCTCACTTTATGTTATCTAATAGCAAATGAAATCTGAGAAGTGAAATTATGCAAATACTACTATATTTGGAAACAAAAGAAGAAATTCTGAACTTGTAAAATTACCTGAGAGGCCTTCTCAGGTTTTATGCCTAAAATCATATAAAAATATCAACAGAAATGGAAGAAGACATGTCAGTGATAATTTTGACATTTAAAAATTGAAGGGTGGAGGTGGGGAGGGGCATCAAATATATGATAATGGAAAAAGAACTGATCTGGGTGGTGAGCACACAATGCAATACATAGATGATATAATGTAGAATTGTACATCTGGAACCTATGTACCGGTAACTTTTACCAACCAATGTCACTGCAACAAATTTAACAATAAATAAATAAACAAACATTCATCAAAAATAAATAAATAAAAATATAACTTATTTTCTGGTGCACCTTCTCCTTTAAAGATAACAACCAAAGCTGTTTTTATTACTCGACTGAGTTTAAGAACTTTCCAGTTGAGAAACCAATGTCAGGTCCTTCAATAATAGTTATTTTCTCTTAACTACTAGGAATATAAGAAAAAGTTCACAATGTGAGCCAAATCAACCACTTATTTTCCTTAACTTTGTCCTTTAGAAATATGAGA
>PVKE010025961.1:0-22662 GCA_004027555.1 Craseonycteris thonglongyai | reverse complement strand
GGCATATTATTCTGCCTACCACATGTCTCAACATTATAGGCCCTGGGGTACTGCTATTATTTATTATCCTGACTTTACAGATAAGGCACAGAGAAACTATGAAAATTCCCTGAGGCCACAAAACTGAGATGTGAATCCAGGCCATCTGGTTAACGGGGCCCTTGCCCTTAAATGGTACATTTACATCAAGATAATTCACCATCAACATCTCGTTGTCCTTTTTCCTTTAATATCTCTTTTGTGCTTTTTACCTAATGGTTAGATTATGTGAATAATTTTGTAGCCTTTTTTTTTCTTGCAATACTATACTTCTTCTTAACGTTACTATGTGAACTTTCCCGTGTCTTTAAAATGTCTGTCTGGCCTCTCCTTTCAGCCTCAGGACCTTGGCACGTTCTACTTCCCCTGCTCTTGCATGTTTCCATGTGGTTCACTCCCTCTTATGTGATTGTGCAAATGTCATCTCATCAAGGGGGGCCTTCCTTGACCCCTGTTTCTAAAGGCGCACACTGTCACCCTCCAGACACCCTGCTTCATTTGCTGCACAGCATTTATTACTAATGATTCCATGGAACATACTAACTGCTGTCCCTACTAGAATGCAGTCTTTGTGAGGACAGTGGCTGTATTTTGCTCATTCAAGTAGGTATTCAATAAGTAGTTCTTATGAATGAATGATTGAATGAATGAACAGTAGACATTTTAAAATTAAGGAAAGCCATTCACAGCTCCATTCCCCTAACAAATACCAGTTGTCCTCACGTTCTACTCATTGTCCATTTGCAAATGTAATTTTATGTATTTAATTATAGCATAGAGGCAATTATGCATGTGTGTGTATATACATATTAATATATATGTATGTATATAATTAAATATTAAATCGTACACATTTTCCACTCTACGCCATGGTTTTTAGAACTATTTGTTTGACTGCTATATGAAAAATATAAAATTGATGTATATAATTAAACTACTCTTGTATTCACTGTAATTTAGAATACACTTCATGGTTTCATTCATCAGATGTTTCATTTTCCAAGGTAACTTAACCTCTTTGAGCTCATTTCTTCATTGGAAAAATAGTATCTAGATTATTATTGTTAAATATAACATAGGTAAAGTATGCAAATAATGCCTAACAAATAATTATTATTCAGTAAATGATTAATTTCCTCTATTTTGGTTCCATTTCCAGTATATTGTTATTACAAAATAATGAGTCATTGAATAGTTGCTGTTATCGACATTTTTGCATTATTTACTATAGCATAAATATCCAGGAGTGGTATTACTCTGTTGGGGTGGTTAAAAAATATTTGCTAAATTAATAAAATTGAATATTTAGGATAAATATTCATGTCTCTGTTTTAAGTATGAATTCCCTAAAGACAGATAAGTGATATTATTCTTTACATTATATTTTATTTGGAGTTGAAAGTTTTTATTATTTCAGAAATATTTTCTTCTCTTCCCAGGAATATTTTAAGTCTTTCAAGACTTAAAACTTCCCTTATGCTCATTCAGAATTTTGTTTGAAACTGGGTAGTAATGCTCTCTGCCCTTTACGTTGCTCATTTAGCTCCGAACCTCCTTTGAATTTCTTAGATTTGGTGCCCGAATTATTTCCTCCTAAGTTATTTTTAAATTTGACAAGACTTTCTAGCTCAACAGTTGCTTTTAAAAATAGATTCATCATCAGTTTGTTGCTGTAGTTGGCTATATCTCTCCGAGTCTCAGTTTAGTCACAGCATCTGTGCAAAATGGTATGAAAGTTATTTCTTGCTCCACAGAGGGAATGCTTGATTTCTGACATTTATATTCCCTTGAACATAAAAGCCAGCTAAAAAAGAAAATCAAGCTCCAGGTTCTGGGGACTGAGCAGATTCCTTATTGTCGTTAGAGGAGCAGGCCCTCCCTGAACCCTTCCTGAATTATAAACACAGGCCCTCCTTTAAACCACATTTGTTCAGATGATTGGAACTGGGGCCAAAGAAACCTACCGGGCTGGCAGGATAGCTGAATGTTTAAGGAACCAGGCTTTGGAGGCCTGCGGATCTGGGTACCGTCTTCAATGTCTCTGTGACCAGAGCCAGTGGCGTGGCCTCTACTGAGCACCCTGAACAGTCAGTGGGAACCATAAACACTAGCTCCCAGTTCATGTAAGGAGCACAGGAATGAATGTATGCAAAGCGTTTGCAAAAGGCTGTTCATTTTGCAAGTGCCAAAAACATTACCTGTGAAGAGAGTTTAGGAAGAAATAAAATGAACTGTCCATGCAACACCGTGCACATCCTTGTTGCTGTTACGAGCTTTAGCAGTTGGCTGAGGCCCCCACACTGTAGCTTTTCCGAAGGGCTGGGTTGCTTTACCCAACTCAGTGATCGTTTTAACTTCTGCAGTGAATTATGCCTTTTTGAAAGGCCTGTTGTTCCTCTTTTGGCATAATAAAGAGGATGCTAGTGTAGTTATCTCGGTAATTATCTAGAAATTCAGTTTCAAAGTGTCAAGAGATTTGTTATCCAGGAGTTGTCAGAGCGAGCGAGTTGAGGCCCCGGCAAATACTGTGCCCTGGAACATCCTAAAAACCATCACAAGGAATTTTGGAAACATGGATAAGCCATCGGGGGTAAGGCAAACAGAAATGTCAGAAATTCAATATTGCTGCAAGTCCACACTGCATTGTCTTTGGGGAAAAGCTATGGTTTGGATATTTGTGTCCTCTCAAAATTCAGATGTTGACATTCTAGTGCCCAACATGACAGCATTAGGAGGTGAGGCCTTTGGGAGGCAAAGAAGTCACGGGGGTGGAATCCTCATGACTGGATTTGGTGCCTTATAAAGAGACTCCAGAGAGCTGGCCATGCCACTTTGACCATTCAAGGACACGGCGAGAAGGTGCTATCTACCAACCAGAAAGGGGGCCCTCACTCAGCAACACATCTGCAGGCACCCTGACCCTGGACTTCCCAGTCTCCAGAACTGTGAGACAGACATCCCTGGTGTGTATAAATTCTCAGTTGGTGCTATTTCATTATAGCAGCTGAATGGACTAAGACAGGAGGTTTGCAGAGGGTGGAAAGCACGTAGTGAACGAGCCCATGTGCATGAATTCCCCAGTTCTCACTCCGGTCAGTGAGGGTGGGGGTAGGATTCTTTTGGGCACTCGGCTGTTCTGTGGCTGAGGAAGCATCGAGGGACTTCATTGTGTTTCCAAAATAAAGCAAAGGCCTCTTTGTGCGGCCCCTCGGGAACGGTGCATTCAGGTCGGTAGCTGGTAGACCTTCTGTCTGCCAGGAAGCATCTTCGAGTGGCAGATACTGCTTTTACTTTCTGTTGGTGCCCAAGAGGGTCCAGCCCAGTGCTGGACTCCTGCATTATGAGCCAGCCAAGCATGGGGAAGGAAATAGCTTTGGAGTGCATGTCACAAGATTTGAGATTTGTGTGTGAGGCCACTAATTGGTTGTGGGCGCTCTGACAAGTAAGTCATTTCCTTGTGGTTTTTTTGTTTGTTTTTTTGTTTGTTTGTTTGTTTGTTTGTTTCTCATCTGTAAATGAGGCAGTTGGACCAGAGCAAAGGTCCTTACAGTTTTCTTATTTGGTGACACTCATACTTAAATATTTAATCAACAGTAATAACATGGAGATATTTTATATATATATATATATATATATTTATTTTTTTTTTTTAGATTCTTAAATAATTATTTTTTATTTTACATTAATTCTAGGTGTAGAGTCTAGTGGTTAGACATCCATACAATTTAAAAGGTGACCCCTTGACTCACTTAATACCACCTGGCACCATACGTAGTCACTAATTTAGTGTCCTCATCATAAAAATAGTAGTCAGCAGCGATACTTTTGAAATATTAGAACTAAAACTCCTAAGTGCATTTGTGAAAATATTATCTCGAGGTAAATGACATTTATCTCTCAACTAGGTAGTAAAGGACAGGAATGGAATGTATATTCTACTGCTATGCTCATATTTTATTGACTTCATTGAACTTGGCATTGAAACACCATGCATGTCTGTGTTTTGTTAGAAAATTAAATTGCAGGGACATTTGATACAGGCAGATGAGATGGAAAGGTTACATTTGCATGAATCCATGCTTTCTTTCTTTTTTTAGTTTTACATTCGGAATTATAACAGGGTCTTTTCTCTAGTCACTTTGCATAGGTATTGATTAGATGATCAACTGCTTGGACCTCTCAACTGTTTCTCAGGGGCTTCAGTAAGCATTCCGTAAGTGGCTGAGTGGAGTGCTACTGGAGTAAATCAACGAACCTCATGGATAGATACTGTTTCCCATTCACGGATTATCTGTGCAGCCAGCCCTCTGTTGATGGTCAATTCTTTAGGAGCTTTTGGTTACTTTTGCCCCATTTCCCTTAGATAGTATTCTAAACCATTATTTACCCCAAGTTACTTAGGCAGCCCTGGCTGCCTTTATTTTCAGCTAATGGCTCCCACTCCCGCTTCACTAGAACACTGAGGTCGGACCAGTGGAGTGATGTTAGCACTCACTGACTTTGTGGTGAGCACAGTTTCATGCTCTATGGACAGTTACTCCCTCTTGCAACGTTATTAGGTGGAGCTGCAAGCTGGTTGGGATTTCTGGAGTCTGGAATCCCATTGCTGGTCACATTATACCTGAATGTGTTATTGTTGGACATGTTCTTGTGGGTTAAGTTAATCAAGTGTTGCTCTATTTCACAGACCCGAACTCTTCCAACTTTGATTTTTCCTTCTTTATAGCCTAGAAATGCTCATTGAGCATATGCAGGGGGTGCGGCCATGACTCAGACAACAGTCCTGTTATGATGGAACTTATATTCTAGTCTGAAAAGACAGTGTGTGGCTATTGGTTATTTTGTGTTCTGTTCTTCTAAGTCTACTTGGAACCAGGGGACAATTCATGACAACTGGCTTGATGGTTTTAGGAAAATCCAAGATCCTTTGACAAGTGTTTGATAACCATTTACCAAAGCTTCAGCTAGTGCCAGGTGCCTGGGACCAAATGTGTGGTAAACAGTGACTCCCATCCTCAGAAATCTTATGTAAGGAGAAGAAGGCAGACACGGAAGTGTATAGCTACAATGCGATACTTGCAAGAGGGAAAGGGCAGGAGGCCCAAGCTGGGTTCAGTCTCTAGAGCATCAATTGAGGTACATCATGATCACATATAATTTTTTTTCTTTAGCAAGCACTAGTTTTTTCTCTTTGTTTCCCAAAATAAGGAAGACCACGTTTCCTCCTCATCCACTTATTTCTGATTCCAGTGCACATCACAAAGAAAGGTAAAAATGCATTGCCCTTGAGCACTGTCTGCATTTTTACTTCTGTTCGTGAAAATCAGGGATCTATGAGATATTTGGCCTTGAGCAGGACAGATGTGTTTGTGCACTAGCAGATGAAGATTTCCTGAAAGCCTTGGATTGTTTTGTGTTTGTGAGCACTGCGATTTTCTGACATGTGCTATTCCCAGAGTAATCTCATTACCACTACTCATTTACTAAGTTAGTGAGATACCATTTGCTTGGGGGAGCCCTGCGGGTATGTTAAAAATAGCTACATGTTCAAAAATAGAAGCTGTGGGTTTTATACACAAATAACTGATTTGAAATCAACCTGTTTTACTCCATATGCAAATCATGTACATAGATGCGTGTAACCTGCACTGAAATCATTTTATATAGGTTTGCATAGATACAGTTGTCTGTGTTCTTTTTGTTAAATATTTCTCTGCTTGGTTTTCTCATTAAGAACCAAGGAGATTAGAGCATAGCTTCATGTTTGTAACTCTCCTCTATTGTTTGCTTATTGATTCACTCAAAAATGGCCTGCCGTATGCCCAACACTGTGATAGGTTTTGAGGACATAAACATGACTATGAAAGAGTCCCAGCCTTCTAGTAACTCAGTTGGGCTGAGAAGCAGACATCTAAATTAATTTCTGGACGAGAAGAATAAGTCAGAAATGCCTTCACTTTGAGAGAAGTTGGACTAGTGACAAGATGATACTCCAACTTCTGCGACAAAAAGAATTCAAGGTAGAGACAAAGCTTTCTCCTTAATTTTGTACATATCATGGATTAAAAAGACTATCTCTCTGGGGTCCATAGAATTGTGGTAAACAGAATTCCATGAGAATGAGTCAAGGAAGCTGGAGGAAGAACTGAATGGAGGAACCCTGTTTAAAGAAATTGTATTATTAATAGTTAAGGTAATGTCAGCTATTATTAAAAAAATAAAAACAAAATGTGCACCATATTTTTCCGTGTATCAGATACTTTTGTCTAAAATTGTTAGACCAAAAATTGTGGATTGTCTTATACACAGGAGTAACCCATCTATTAATTTCTTAATGTTGGGTTAGAAAAGTAGGGGTCGCTCGAAACATGGGGGCGTTTTATCCATGGAAAAAATACGGTAACAGCTCAAGTAGGATAAAAGTGTATTTTTCAATTATGCAAAGTCCAAAATAAATGTGGGTACTTGGTAGAAACTTTCTTCCATGTAGTGACTTGGGGATCAAGGCTCCTGTCTTGTGCCTTCATTATCTTGAATACTGGTTTCCAAGGTCACTGTTCTGTACCAAGTCCACAGACAGTGAAAGAGTACAGGTGCATGTCTGAGGTTATTTATTATCCAGGCTTAGAAGGACCCACAGCATTCTTACTCCATGCTATCGGCTAGATCTCAGCTGTCTGGCCTCATCTAACTAGCAGAAAAGCTGGGAAATACTGTTTAGCTGTAACCAGAGAAAAGAATGAGGCAAAAATGAGGGAAGAAGCCTTAAGCTGAATCATAATACTTTAGGGTTGGAAAGTACTGAAATGTTTTGTACTTATTTTATTCTCTTCCTCCCTGGCTAGACAACCCTTCAACTGTTTCTTAAATGACATATGCTCTTAGGCTAGTCTACATTTTTGTCTCCTTAGTCTGGACTCTCTGTAATTTGTTAACATCCAATTTTAAATTGTGGTATCCAGAAAGAATCCCATTATTCCAGCTATGGTTATCCAGTAGAAAGCTCAGTGGGGCAAATTGTCCTCATCAGCTTGCCAGAGCCCAAGACTACATTGTGAGATAGCTATTCTTTTTTATTTATTTTTTATCACTTAGTTTATTTGCTTCATTTTGTTTAATAGGTGTCATGGATTAGAAAAATGTGAACCATGTTTGGGTGAAGCCAACATAAATCTGCTGAGTTACTGTTACTCATTTTTATTCACTATTTATTGCCTTCCCCATGTCCAGCACAATGCCTAGTAGATATTCAATATATTAATTAATAAAACAAATTTTTCAGCATCTTACTAGATTCCTTGAACATAGTAGACACTTTCATATTTCCCATTTTCTTATTTCTCTGGGCTGCATTCCAGGTAATCTCTGCATAGCAATTTACGAATTTGATCTTTTTTCTCTTTCACTTGTTGAGTCAGCTGCAGAACTTTTTTTTTTTTTTTAATTTCAGTGCCTGTGCACTTAACGTCTAATTTCTATCGATCATTTTCCCTGACCCATTCGCTTTTTGCATTTTGTTCCTTTATTTCTCCATTGAAACATATTTATCTTGCAGTCTCTTTCAGAATGTTCTGTTTGTAGATTCTAGCATGTGGAAGTTCTCGCCTGTGTCACTGTGCAGGTGAGCTCACCGCTGGCTGGCCTTGCTCAGGTGCGCTGAGGCCAGGAACATCCATGGGGCGTTTCTGAGGCTCTATGCATGAACCACTCTTCGACCTATTTCTATGTTACTCTCTCATGTTAGGCTTCTCTCGTCTTGAGGCCACTACAGATTTGGACGCACACTCAAGGCAGGGGCCTGTCATTCTTGTTTCTGGTGGATGACAGTGACGAGAGCTGAACACTTTCATTTTCTCTCCAATGAGCTTGCAGCCATATTACTAAGGCACGTATCTGGTTCTTAGGCTTTGATTGTCAGTTCCTTCTCCCCTTTTGGCACCCTTTCTTGCTTTTTTATGCTTAACTGTGTCTTCAAAACATGAAAAAAAAAAGTATTCTCCCCCAGCATTTCTATGGGCTTGGAACAGGCACTGGGGGGTCCCACTGGGGTGGACACTGTGATATGTGGCCCAGAACCCCTTCCCTGAAGCATTTGTTGACCCAGCTGCTGGCAAATGCGGTCTGTAGATAGTCTTCAGCTGTCAGCCCCTTCAGGGATTGCCTCAGCTGCAGAGCGCTGCCTCGTCCAAGGTCATGCCCCTCTCCCTGGGCGGCCCACAGCCAGTGACCGAGTAATGAAGGAGTAGAAAGGCTGGACAATTTTGGCCCAATTTGGAACACATCTGAAGCGTCATTCTAGTTCTAAAGGGGCTCCATGGGCTGGCATCAGTTCGACCATTCTCTTGGCCTGCTTCTGCCTGATCTCCACCCTTCCACAGGTGTTGATTCCAAGGGCACTCCTGATAAACATCAGTCTCCTAAACTCCATGCCTGCTTCCTGGGAGTCCACGTGGGACACTCTATGAGGTCACTCTGTGTTGACCAGCAGTGTCATATTTGAAGGCATTCAGAAAATGTGTGTTGTTGATCGTGTTGATATGGACAGCTGCCAAGCCACTGACCTCGCCCTGTATTTGTGTGCTAGGTTTACGTAAGACTTCACTCATTTTCTGAAGGGCTTGATTGTTTTCTTTTTTGTTGTGTTTTTATGTTTCTACCCTATGCTTCAAGCTATTAGGATCTTTTAGAATTTTGACTTTGGTTTTTTTCTTTTTTTTTTTTTTTGCCATTTTATTTCTTCTGTTTCATAGCTTTGTGACATTTTGGAGCTTGGCATGCATGCCTCCTATACCTTTATCCCAATAACTAATAAAGATATTTAATAGAAAGGATTAAGAGACTCTCCTGGTAATTCCTCCTAGGATCACAGAAGTACTAAGACTAACTTTGTATTTTATTCCTTTCTTTATTTCTCTATTTAAACATGTTTATCTTGATTCAGATTATAATTTCAAAAAGCTACAAATCTACACTACAATTCACATTTCACCACCTCATCTAGAAGGAAAGACATCATGCCTTACTAAATACATGAATTCATGAAATCCAGGTTCACTCTGTCTACTAAATCGCCCTACTTATAATAATTCCCCTATTATAAACTAAATAACTTTATTAAAAATTTAGTTTGGTTAATTTGACATGCGTTATTTTCAGTGAGCATATATTGCTTTCTGCTTATTCTTTCCCAAGTTCTCCCAAGTGCTGAAAATGTTACCTGCTATTCTGATGATGAAATTAAAAATAATCTATCGTTTTTCCTATTCTGAACATTTATACAACTCTAGTGATTAGGAATCCTGTTGGTCAATTTGTTAGTTCTATATGGGCCTTAAAATCTATAAGAGCTAACCATGTTTTGAATCTTTACTTCACACAAAACAAGCATATTGCCTGAATTAACAGTATAAAGTTTAAATTACTTACTAACTAAAGTATTTAAACAGTGAAAAGAGTTGTTATTTTGGGTATCAAAATGCCTTTCTCTGAAGGCTTTCAAATATCTTTAACTGAAGGCCTTTAATGAAAATGTTTAAATACCCTAATTTTTATAAAACTAGGAATAACATTCTATTTTCTCAACATACAAAAGACATCTTTCTAAAGACAATAGCCAACATCATTCTCAAGGTTGAAATACTAGAAAGAACTCCAGTGAAAATAAAGAACAAGACCTACCTGGTCTATATTGCCATTAACAATGTTTTTTTTTCCCCCTATGTTTTTTGACAGTGCAGTAAAATACAAAGCAGAAACAAAAGCTACGACACGAGAAGACATGCATATCATTATTTACAGAAGGTTTAACTACAAATGCATGAAATGCAAGAGAGTCAACTAAAAGATTATTAAAATTAATAAAACTTAAGTAACATAGATAAATTTTAAGTACACAAATTACTCTGTTCAAAACTCAATAGCCACTTTTTCAGACATGACCAAAACAACAGAAACATTAATAAAAGCAAACCATGGGGAAGCTGGGATCGCTCAGCGGGTAAGCGCTCGTTTTGCAGCCCGAGGGTCTGAGGATCGAGTCCTGGCCCCGGCCCGTGTGGACCCATATGCTGAACTGGGGTGTGCTTTCCATGCAGGAGGCCCCCGACTCTGTTACTGCCCTGTGCAAAACCCTCTACCTGTGTTGAAAACTGATGACGTACAACTATGGAGAGGCTCTGGGCCCTCCCACTTCTCTCTGTCTCTCTCTGTCTCTCTGTTTGTCAAAAAAACAATAAAATAAATCTTTAAAAAAATGCAAATCATAAAGTTCACAGAATTAAAGCCAACAGTAATTGTGTGGATTATAATAGGGATGGCTATTATTAAACTTTACTGGATCCAAAAATAATTAAATAAAAGGAGAACTATTGTGTTCTAGATGGTAACATGGCCATTGTGGAGAAGTAAATTCTCTCCAAATTGAAAATCCAGGCCTATTCCAACAAAAATCCTGATTAGAAATTTTCTAAGACATTTAAAGTTAGTTTAGAAAAGAAAAAAAAGATTAGAATAGCTAATAACTTCTGTTTCAACAGAAGAGAGAAATGACCAACGAGTGGGGGGGGCGGGGGGGTTCCGGAGAGTTGACTGACAGTGTGTAGCAGAAAATGACTTTAGTCTTCCTCACTGTTGACCTTTGACCCTGGCTTTGTGGATTAGCTCTGTCCCGTCCTTTGAAAGACAACCTAAGAAGGTTTTAGAAAGTTTCCGGTTACACTGGATTTGTACAAATGCATTTTAGCTCTTTTAATGATAAGAACGCTCTCATTGTCATTGCTGATAACGTCCAGTGTCGTGTGCAATGAAAACTCCTGTTTCATTTCAAATGGTGTCTTTCCTTGTCCCTCATAAACATAGCCCAGTCACAGGGGTAAAGAGGGCTCTCGGCCTCTTGGCCGTGGGGGATCCTGCTCCTCTGCCCCTTCATTTACCACATGCTTGGCTCTTGTGGTGGTGAAGAGAGGGATGGAGGGGAGACAGTGGGGGTGCCATCCGGGGGCTGACTCTTTGCTTCTCATGCTGATAGTTGCTTTCCGGAGGAGCTCTCAGATGGTCGGTTCTTAGCATGCACCGTCATTTTCCTCTGAGAGGCACTTGTAATGATTCCCTCAGCCCCCCAGCACCTGGCTGCCCACCCCTTCCTGCAGCTGCAGACCCCCTCCCTATACAGTCAGACTTGGAGAGGAGTCAGGACACCCCCGAGCGACCCCCACATGATCAGCGAGATATGCTGTCCCTCCCAAGAAGGAGGTAGTATAGTCAGAATGACCATGTTCCTGTCTCTGGTCTCTTCAGGCAGCTTTCAGGCTCCGCTTCTGATAACCTGTGTTCCTTCAACTCCAGGGGACATGGGCACACTCAAAAGGGGTGTTCATGGAACCCCCACTCTCACAAGGCTGAGGGTAAGAACACCCTTTCTGTCCCTGCCCCCTCCATCGGGGTGGTGAAAATGGGAAGCACGAAGTGCCTTGACAACTCCCTTCCCACCCCAAAATTCCTTCCTTTTGGCTTTTTGAATTTCGGTGCTTTTATACCCTCAAGCTAGGCGAGATTGAAGTCTCAGTGAGTCTCAGACTTATTTGAGCTGGCGGTGATGGACTTGAACATGGCTTCATGACCCCGCCTCCTGGTGTTCGTGCCTTTGTGTAGATGTAGCAGGAAAAATAAAATGCACAATCTAAAGCCCATTTATTCACAAAAGAATAAGTGTACATGGCCGCTAAATGTAAAAAATATTTACTGTAAAATCAGAATAAGATGTCAATTTGCAACAGCAAATTATATCTTCGTAAGATGAAAGGTTAACAAATTACTCTGCTAATTAAGTGCAGTGAGATTGGTGTTATAATAACCTATGACGGAAATGTAAATTATTACCAGTATTTTAAAAAGCACTTTGATAATAACTATTAAGAAATTTAGTAGAATTTACACCTTTGGGTCAAATAACTCTTAGGAATTTATTCTAAAGAAATCTGATAAATGGATATGGAATTATGTAAAGGTTTTGTATGACAGCACTGTTGAAACTCATTAAAATGAGCAAAAAAATAATTTCTAATAATAATAGACTAGATAAAAATAAATAAATGATTTATAATACTTACATTTGATAAAATATCGATCAAACATTAAAACATCTTTAATAATGTGAAAACACTCACGTGCAATATTCATTGAAAAGTTTACATATAATGGAATTTGCTCATCCACTCATTGAAATTATTTATTGGGTGTAAGTGCCTACTATTTGTTAGGTATCATGTTACATCCTGAGGCTAAAGGCACCCCAATTTTTTTATACATTTTGCTAGAAGGAAATAGCACCATAATTACCATCAATTGTTCTGAGGTATGGAATTGTGTTTTTTATTCACTGCCTGAAACTTCTTGGTATTTTCCAAAATGTCTCCTTGTCCAGGTAACGTGATCAATGAGAAGCTTTAAAATTCCATTTCTTGCTGCACTGTCACTGGAGTTCTGCCCAATGAGGCTGCCTCCAGGCCCTCCTTGAGGGAGGAGATACGCCGACACAAACCATCTCCCGGTTTGTCACTGGTTAACAGGGGGCGGGGACGTGGGGTAGTTACAAACAAGCGAGAGCAGCGTACCCTTTTGGATGCTGTACAAGTCTGCAATGGTTGCATAAGGAGAGCTTTGGAAGGAGGACAGTGAGGCTTCCCGCTGAGATTCTGCAAAACTGCATGGATGTGGATCTCTCTGCGAGCCTGCTGCCTAGCAACGACCCCATCAAGTCATCTTCCTGTCCTTTAAAAAAAAATTCCAGGCTATGCATGACTTAACTGAAGATGTTCTAGTTCACTGGAGCCTGGAGAGCAATCGCTTGTAGCTGTCTTTGGCATGTGTGCCCAGCACATCAGAAAATAAAATGAAGACGCTGTCAAGCCCTGGGTCGTCTTCTCCAACATGTGGACAGGAACGCAATGAAAGGAACAGCTGTTCTCCCAGGGACTTTTTAATCCTCCCCCTGAAGACTGGAACTCTCTTAGAGACACTGCAGAGGAGCAGGTTTTGGACTCCGTGGGGCTGGTGAACCTTTGGTTTTGAAGGTGAAGGGTAGGAGCAGAGTGGAGGGCACTTGGGTTCACTATGGGACCCTCCCACTCAAGGGTCATTTTTCTGCCTGCCTCCAGGGCAACCCCTGAGAGAAACTTCCTGAAAGCTGGATTAACGAAGGCCTTCCTTTCTCTGCACCCCATCTCTATAGTGCACGTCCTAGGGAAATGTAGCGTAATGCTAGACTCTCCCTCATCGCTGAGTTCCTGCCGTGCTGGCTGCCTACTCCAGCACTGTGTATTTCACAGCTCTTCACTGGGCTCCTAGATGACCTTGATGAACTCCTGTTCTCCAGGGACCAAGGCACATCTTCCAGTGTCCCTCAGACCTCTAAGGCCCCTCCATCTGGAGATTCCACTCCTGCCTCCCAGTCATCTTCAGAATAGCTCACGAAGCCATTTTTTCTAGCTCTTGCCAAACCAGCATATGTAACGGGGCATTGAAAAATAGCAACAGTGACGGCAAGGAGGGTCCAAGGAGAGGACACGGCCCCTCCTTTTTCCCTTGTGAAGGTGAAAGGTAGTAATGGTTATACACGACTGCACTATTCTATGTGAAATTGAACTTAAGTTTGATTAGTGACTCTATTACTTGTAAAAGCACTAGTCTCTGAGGGGTATGTGATGAGAATTATGATATCCTGCTCTCCATATTGCTTCCAGGCTAATGGGAAAGCCATACTGGTGAACAGGACAAAGCACAAGGAAAGGAGTGGGAAGGACAGTGTTTCGGGCAAGCTCTCACTGGGGGGGAATAGCCTCTGTGTGTCAGACAGAATGCTGATAGCAAGGCACAGGGGGCGCCCTGATGGAATCGCTAAGCGAAATGTCCCCCATGGATCTGGGGCAGAACAGGACACCTGGGAGGCAGAGAATCTGAGAACCAGAGAAAAAGATTCTTCAGGGAGCAGATACAGATTGTCCTAAACTTAGGTGACCAGACGTCCCACTTTGGGCGGGACAGTCCCGATTTTTAACAATGTGTCCCGCGTCCCGCGGCGTTTTAAAAAAGTCCCGATGTTTGGAAAGAATGCACGACAAGCTAGGGAACGGCGGGAGATAGACCCAATTTTTAATCAAGAACCCCCTCCCCCCCGGTCAATGGTGTCCCGCTTTACCCATGTTAACATCTGGTCACCTTATACCTAAACGTAATGATAGGGATTCTAGCAGGTGAAGCCTGAGAAACCTACAGGAGGAAAAGCAATCCTGCAGAGTGAAGGAAGCTCGAGGGACCGAAGAAGCAGATGACTTCCTTAACAGGAAAGACCAAAGGACCAGCCAGCAGAATGGGAAGGAAAGGAGAAGACCGCACTGGGAGGCTGAATGGGAAGTGGACCCCGGAACTAGCAGACAGTAGCGGTGCTTACAGAGGGCAACGTGAGAGAGGACACCAGCATTGATTCTGCGCTTTCTGTGGACAAGAACTAGGAAAGGTCTGAGACTTTTCCCCTAACAGGTTAGCCTACCAGTGTCGTGGATGCTGGTAGGAGGCATGAAACTTCTGGGCTGGCGATGGTGTAGCAAGTGGCATGAGCCTCTGAGTATTTGCCTCGGTTCCCCTTGCTCAAGTCCCAAGGGGGATAACGTGGCTGCAAACAACTGCCCATGTACACAGTCGGTTTCATTATAGGGGAGGAACCTGGAGCTAAAGGAGTCTGTATTTAAAAATTAAGCAAATAAAAGTGATTTGAAGAGGTAGCATGCGACTAATTCAAATCTGCAAACTGCAGGCTCCGAAAAAGTCCCTTCACCTTGTTACGGCTCTCTAGGCCCACACGTCACGAGGGTCACATGGAGCTACAAAGGTTCTTCGAGGAGTTTTTCTCACCTAATCTCCTAGAGCATTTTCCCCCTCTACACTTGTTTTAATTGTAGTATCACTGACATATAACATTACAGTAGTCTCAGGTACACAACATAAGGTTTTGATATGTGTATACATTGCCCAATGATCATCACAATCAATCTAGTTACCGTCTGTCACCATCCATAGTTCAACTATTTTTCTTTAATGAGTGGTGTCTTTTTTAATGAGCAGCAAGCATTCCTGCCCTTTGGTCTGAAGGGAAACATTTTCCCAAGGTCATTTGCGATACACTTACCGGTTAAAACATAGTCCAGAGCTATGTTTTAAGGCAATCCACGCTTCTGCAAGATGTGCAGACATGCCAGAGCCGCACGGAGAACTCTCCCAAAGGCTACGTCTTACTATCCACAGACTAGCATTTAAGATGGTCTCAAGGAGGTGACTGAGCATCCCTTCAGAATGGAATTTCAAAACAGGAACTTTATACAATTTCTAGACTGTTGGACATTTTCTCGTGTTTCTTAATTTTGTGCATCTTGTGTTTTTTGTTTTTCCCCTAGGGGATGAGCAATAGCAGATAAAAGGAATTCAGCAAGGAAGGAGAAACAGGAAAGATGGCTGGGGTCTTCGACCGGCGTCCATGAAGCGGACTGTGGGTAGCAGCCCTCCAGCGGGCCAGCAGTTGGCCTGTCTCTTCAGGGACTTCATGACGGACTCGCCACCCCAGGCTCTGCAAGGCTGGGCAGCCTCTAGTTCCCCATCCAGGTCTTCTCTCCCTCCGGATCTGGGCACCTAGCTGTACCCAGAAATCCAGCCTCAGGCTGTAGCTGCATGTTGACACTGCCTAGATAGGCAGTTTCCTGGAGCTTATATAACAATGTACTTAATTAATCAAGGCAGAAACGACAGTGCTAATTTTGTGCTGCTTTATCATTAATTGCAACTCTCTCTTACACTCAAGGGTTTCTAGAAAGATTCATGTCATCTGTAAGATTCAATCCTAGCTCTACCAGAAGAGTTAGGGTTTCTGTGGATTTCCCAAACTCTGCCCTTCAATATCCAATTCTTGTTGTCTTGTGGCAGTCAGTTCTTAATTACCACAAATAAATAGTTCGGCTCTAGGATTCCAGTTCCTTCCATGTTTTTCATTTCTTTTTAAAAATGTCCTGCTTAGGACATTTTATTATCCTTCAGCTGCTAGATCAGGAATTAATTTCTTTTGGCAAAGTGACAGGCTATGTAGACTTCTTGATTGCTAGTAAGCAGCTGGCTCTTAGTAAAGAAAAAGTGGTTAGAGAAGACTTTCAAAACAACTGACATCACCTATGATTTTTGGCACTTCTCTTTTTAAAATTAACCGATTCTCCATCTAAATTCTAGAACTTAACACTTCCACAGAAACTGAAATTAATGATGAACTTTACACACTAACAACTAAGTTTACAACATTGTCTACTACATGTACAAACATATAATGCTGAGGGGGAAAAAACACTTCAGAAAGTCTTCGTAAGCTTTCCTTAGATGACACCTGCAAATTCATATGGAACTTCTTATTTGGTATGGGATCAAGAAAGAATGTAATACTGAAACTCAGCACATTAAAATTTATGACGCCCTTAAGAGACATGGCATTGATTTATTGTTTTTCTACAGAACCTTGGTTTAAATTTCTTGAATATTTTCCAGAATTAATTAATAATGGCTTTAGACTACAAGATGTCCTTGGTAATGGGGTTTGGCAATTCTTTTGGAAGATATAGGGTTAGACAAGCTGGTGATCCATACTGAAAACCTCAGAGTTTGAGTTAATGTATCCTGAGGTTTATGGGGCAGGATTACATGTATCCTAATAAATGAGCATGGACCATGAGTCAGAATGGAGCTTAGACAAAGAGGAATAAACGGTTTGGCCAAAGGCCATCAGTGCTATTAAATAATTATATTGAACATGTAGGTCTTTTAAAGGTGGGTTTATATAGCATATACTTCATGTGCAGAGGAAATTGTTATGTGAACAAGCCTTTACCCTGTTACAGAGATAGGTGTAGCTCAGTGAACAAGAGTATAAGTTTTGAAGAGGGAGGGAGAGAGAGAGAGAGAGAGAGAGAGAGAGAGAGAGAGAGAGAGAGAGAGAGAGAGAGAGAGATCTCAGAGTTTAACACAAAGCTTATTTAATCACTTGCTGCCCATTAATTTAACATCTGGGTGTGAAGAGGCCAAAATAAGAGCACTTATCTTCCAGAACTTATCATAAATTAAAATAATATATGGAAGATGGTTAACACAGTGTCTTGTACACAGTATCTGGTACTAACATTTATTAAATGCTAGTTCTTGCAATGATTACCATAGGGAGTTATACCCAGTGGTGTGAAAATAGATGAGCAGTGTCAACCATCAAACATGCTCAGCAGCAGTTTAAAACTGGGAAACTCAGGATGAAGAGACTGGTCTTGCTCCCGAATCTACCAGGACAATGCTAAGTGCTGCATCTCAGCATGGTTAAGCTAGGATCTTAGGAAATTGCCTTATGATAAATATAAAACTAGATAAAGAGAGGTAGATAATAAAAACAAGAGCAACTTAACAAAATTCATTGATCAACTCACTTATTTTTTCATTCATTAGATAGTTTCTGAGGTCCTTAGTGTTTGAAATGAAAGATATGTATGCTAAAGGGACTTTTGGTCAAGATGGCAGAGTATGTCATCACTATGCTCGCCCCCTTATGACCTCATCAAAATTACAGCTAAACTACAGAGCAACCACCATTGAGAATTGCGTGGAGCCTGGCTGAATGAAAGTCCTACAACTAAGGGCATACAGAAGAAGCCACCTCAGGGCTGGTAGGAGGGGCGGAGCTACAGAATGGGCTGGTCCCACAGACACTCATAGTGGTTAAAAATGGGGGAGGGATATTTCAGCTGTGGAGGGGCCCCCCTGAAGATTGAGGGACCAGGCTCCCCAGCACAGAGTTCCAGTGTCTAGAAGAGATTTCCCACAACTCTCGAGGCTGAGTGAGACGGGGGCAACTGGAGTCCCAGGTGCTCCTTTTAAAGGGCCTGTGCACAGACTTACTCAATCACTCTGAGCTCCAGCACGGGGGCAGCCGCTCAAAAGGAGCCCGGGACATATGGGAGGAATTGAGCTGTCTGGCTCCAGGGCCGGACCTGGAGGGGCAGCTTTCTTCCAGACAGAAGTACTGGAAAAACCCATTATGTCTTTGTGTAGTCCTCCCTGATACAGGCACACCATATTTAAATCTTTATTAGACAAGCTAACACTGCCTCCACACCCCCCGACTCTGGTGATTCCCGGAGACCCTGCCCCACCCAACTTGCACATCCACCTAAGCCACTTCCACCAGTTTTTCCATATAAATGGCCTGTCTTGGCTCATGCTGTGGGTTTTGCTAAAATCTCTCAAAGGTTCACAAAACACCAACAAGCAGGATCTGGCCTTGGTATGCTCCATACCTCTTGCTGAGCAGCCCCGAGCCCAGCACTAGTGGCCACCAGCTTCAGGTTGCAGTTTTGCCTCTTCTAGGCTCCTCCAATTCCAGTGCAGGAGGCAACCATCTGCAGATTGCTTGTGGCTCATGCCAGGTGGCCCTGGGCAAGGCACAGTTTGCAGCTGAACTTGACCCATGGCAGGGACCCTCAGAGGAGGCCCTGAGGCCAACACACCTGGCGGCCAGCTTCAGAACAGAACAGAGTTCCAGAAAAACAACTAAACACAATGGAGACAGCAATCTATTGGATGCAGAGCACAAAACATTGGTTATAAGGGTGCTTGATGATCTCAGGGAGAAGTTCAACAAAGAGATAAGAAACCTAAAAGTGGAGATAGAGAACATAGAACAAAACCAGTCGGAAGTAAAGAATACAAGGACTGAAAAGATGGATACATTTGAGGGAATCAACAGGGCATTGTTCTGAGTAGAGTAAGTCAGTGAGAGAAAGAAAAATGCCATATGATTTCACTTATATGTGGAATCTAAAGAGCAAAGTAAACAAGCAAACAAAACAGAAACATATTCATAAATACAGAGAACATTTTGATGGTTGCCAGCTGGGAGGGGATGGGGAAATGGGTGAAAAAGGTGAAAGGATTAAGAAGTACAGATTTGCATTTACAAAACTATCATGATGATATAAAGTATAGCTTAAGGAATATAGTCAATTATATTGTATTAACTGTGTATGGTGTCAGATGGGTATGAAATTTATTGGGATGATCACTTCTTAAGTTATATAAATGTCTAATCACTATGTCATACACCTGAAACTAATATAATATTGTATGTCACTCTAATTGAAAATAAAAATACTTAAAAAAGGTATATATGCTGAAAATGTGAAAGGAACATAAGTCATCATCACTATTCTTCCCTCAAGCTATTGTTAAGAGGAGGAGAGAATATTTATTTATTTAAAATCAATGACAATTTATCTATATAAACTTTAAGCTACTTTTCTATTTTTTCCCCCATAACTATATTAAATACAGCTCTTGGCAAACAGAAATAGTTTTTAGAGGTTCAAATGTATCTGGTTGCTGAACTGCCCATGTAAAATTCTTATGTTACTGTGGACTGTTTCATCGAACTAAAATATAATTCTTACATTAGCTAAGGAGTATAATAAACCAGAAATAATTCACTCATAAGATATTATTTTTTGAATAATCTCCACTCACAGAAATACTACCCTATGATTTATAATTCTATCAAGTTCACTTTGACAGATGTGCAATCGCTAAAAAACACTAATACTGAAAGGGAAGAATTCAAAGTGATCCTAAGAAAGAGACAGAAAATGTCTCTCCCTGGTTCAGATTTTTTATAAGAAATTCCATGTGATGATGGAATCAGCACAACAGGTTCTCAGTCCTTTCAGAAAGTGGTAGACAAAGATGACAAGGACACCCCCCACAATGGGCGTCCCTAAGCGCCACAGGAGGATGGAATGATCTAGAAAGGGGACATTAGGTGGGTTTAGTGGAGGAGAGGGAAAAAGATTTCCTCTTGAGCTGCTCCCATGAATCTATTCCCAATGCGGGACACTTGCCTAGGTACTGACCTAAAGGAAAAAAGCCTGATTAGCTGCTCCACTTCTGAGTGGGTCAGATGGACCTGCAGGACGTGTGTTTCCAAGAGCAAAATGTTAGGATCCTTTCCGCTGGACTCTACTTTTGGGGATGTTAGAATCCATCAGAACTAGGCATAGAAAAGCTTGTGTTAGGCTTGTGCAAAGAGAAGACCAGAGTCATGAGTAGTAGGGCAAGCTCTGTCTTACCCATCTGGAGGAAGCTCTAGTCCAGGATTAGATTGACAGGATGGAGAGATCATTGTCCTGGGATCTGGATTCTTTGGAGGGAACATCTGGTCCACACTGGGCACTTTGAATGCTACATCCATCCCAGTTGAGCACTGCTCCTGCCTTGGTGATTTGGTAATCCAAAGGATGCCCTGGCCAAATGCTGTAATTGCATTATTGTATCCTTGAATACCCTTCCTAAGAGCTCAAATTTAACATCTGCTTCAGCTAATTCAGTCCACTTTCTTCTCCCAAGTTATTGGAGTTTGAAGTATTAACCACACATAATAAGTTTGTAATTAACATGGCATAATTAATGGCCATATGGTTTTTCAAAGGACACATGAGTCTTAACATTTCTTCTGCTAACACTGTCATATTTTCCACAGGTATCCAAGCGCTCAGGAGCAGGGTTTATGTTTTCATCTGCTACAACTTTTCTCCTCTATCTCTAAATTGTTTTGTTGGGTTTTTTTCCTTTTACCTGGGAGGGTTCTTTTCATTTACTTGTTACAGCTCAGTCATTGTTTAAAATGTAAGCCTCTGAGGCTTCTTTTCAATCTTTGCATCTTTTGATTCTCAGAACATGTTCTTCTAGAAAGTTTTGATATCATTCTTCAGTGTTCCTTCTTATCTTCTTCATCAGATTTAACATATTTTTATTACTTTCTTCTTCAAGAGTTTCTAAGGAAACAAATTCAAGGACACAATTTCTCAAAGACCGTCATTTAAATGGTCTTTGATTTCTGACTCTCCTTTTGCCCAGCTTCCAGGAACGATCATCTTGCTACATCTGCCGTCTTTAATAGGCACTCAGACTTGAGCTGAGGTGTTTTTTTGTTTGTTTGTTTTGTTTTTTTCTTATGGAGAATATTTTTTTCTACACGTGCTTTGGAATATGCAACTATTTTTGTTTGTTCATTTCACTGATTCTTTGTCTCCACATTTCAACTTTTGTGAAAATACTTTTATATTTTCCTAACCTTGATTTATATTCATAGACATTCTCATGTGCTTGAGATTTTCATCCATATCTTTCTTCAATGCTATTTTTAGTTGCTCTTCACTTTTCTAATATAACTTTAAAGCTGTTTTGGCTTTAGTCACATGGGATTGAATAGATTATAAGCCATCTCCTTAGCCAGGGTTCTTCCTGGGATATCAGCCCTCATCTTATATTGTTTTAGACATTTAAATTTATCTTCCTTCAGTTCTTTCTCTAGCAAGTCTATTTTAAATGCTAAAAATAGAACCTATTCAGTTTCTATTTGTTTCTGGGCTCATCATTCTGATAGCTTGTTCTCAAGGATGAATTCCATCAAAGCCAAATTCAATTTTTTAGTCCATCTTGTCAGCATGATATAAACTTCGCTATCAAAATTTTTCACTTTTCTTTATCTCAGGCAGACAATCAAATGCCAAGTCCTTCCTTCCTATGAAGTTCACATTTCACTTGAGTTGCTCATCTCTCTGGAACACCCCCTAGATGTGCCCTTACACCTTCAGGCAATGGCCCCACAGCCCTGTATAGAATTTCCTGAGGTAGAGCTATCTGTAGGCCCCAGGGTATCTGTGGCTGTCACAGAGTGGCCTCAACACAGTGCAGGCAACCCACGCCGTATTCTGTCCTCACCACAAGCCAGCACCGGATAATCTGGGCGAGCAGCGGAAGAGGGGGACAGGGATGACAAAGCAGGGACTCCCCATCTTTTTTCCATCATGGCATACCTAGAACTTAGAAAACTGGGTGAGGATGTTAAGTGGTCTGAGGTGACTGATTCTCCCTAGTAGCCAAAAGAGCGAAACAGTCCGTGTTTTCTTACACCTGTGACCCTTCAGGAGTTCTGATTGTGAAAAAAAATCCACTAAAGCCCTCGCCTGTCACATCCCAGGCCACGGCTCCTTCTGGGCCATGTTGAACCTCTTGCTCTACAGACTTAGAGATGTCATTGAACCTACAAATGTCCCAGAAACCTCCCTTCTCATTGAAGCCCTCAGCCCAGTTAATTTTTGGTCAGTACACAAGTAGGTAAGCATGTGTGTTTGTCTAGGTCCACTTATTTGTGTGTGTGTTGAAGGATAAAGAGCTGGGATTTGAATCTAAATCTTTTTGCCATTAAAACCTGTTGCGAAGTGTGTTATAGATCGTTGTATGAGAGAACAAGATCAAGAATCAACATAAGTTGGGCCAAAAGTATTATAACTCTAGAGAAGAGAGGTGTTAACATGAAATGGAACACTCAGAAGAAGCTCCATGAAGGAGCTGTGGTTTGATCCAGGCCTGAAACAATTCTAGAATTTGGATGAGTGTCTTCACATGGTATGTGTCCTACTCTTTTCTTCTCATAAAGACACCAGTCATATTGGGTTAGGACCCATGCACATGACCACATTCTACCTTAATTACCTCTCAAAA
>PVKE010025960.1:0-22652 GCA_004027555.1 Craseonycteris thonglongyai | reverse complement strand
GTCCGGTGACAAGTGTAACACATAAGTCAAAATGTATTGTCTGGGTGGGCAGAGATCACAGTGTCAGGCTGTCAGAATTCTAGGAATTTATGACCTTGGCAAATTCCCAGAATGCATTAAACTATTGCTAGAAAGTTTTGTCTTCTACAATCGCTTCAAAGTCCATGGTACACGGAATTCCACCCCAGACATTGCAAGCAATCAACGATCAACCAAAATTGGCCTCGCGATCGACCGGTCAACTGCGATCGACTTGTTGGCCACCCCTGCTCTAGGATACCCAACATGACAGTTGGTTTTATGTGTCATCTTCACTAGGCAAAGGAGTGCCCTCACATTTGGTCAAACATCCTGGGTGTGTCTGTGAGGGTGTTTTTGGATGAGACTAACATTTGAATTAATAAACTGAGTAAAGTGGATGGCCCTCCCTAGTATAGGTGGGGCTCATTTAATTGATTGAGAACATGAACAGAGCAAAAAAGTGAAGTAAGAAGGAACTCTTCCTGACTGATCCCAAGAGCTGGGACATTGATCTCTCCCTGCCTTTGGACTTGAACTGAAAGATCAACCCTTCTTGGGCATTGAATATGATGTCTTTGAGAATGGAACTTAACCGTTAGCTCTCCTCAGTCTCAGGGCTTCAGACTTGGATTAAAACCACACTTCAGCTCTTCTGATCTCTAATAACTTAACTGCAGATCCTGAGATTTCTCAGCCTGCATAATCACATGAGCCAATTTTTCTAATAAATCTCTATTTAGGTGATAGAATAAGATAGATGATAGATAGATGATAGATGATAGACAGATGATAGATGACAGATAGATGATAGATACATAGAGATTGATAGATAAATAGATAGGTAGATAAATAGATAGATAGATAGATAGATAGATAGATAGATAGATAGATAGATAGATAGATAGATAATACATACATACATACATATCCTGTTGGTTATGTTTCTCTGGTGAACCCAATGCACCCAATTAGTTCAATTTAACTATTTAGTAAGTATTTTAAGTATTTGTTGCTAAGCACTGTTTCTGGAACTGGACTCATCAGAGATAAAACAGACAAAATCTCTGCCCTCGTGGAGCTTGCAGTCTGTCCATCCAAGCTAGTGAAAGAGAACTCAATGGGAAAAAAAACAAAACGTATTTTATCATAACCTAGCTATGCAACCATTAAAAATAACCTGCTGCCCTTAGTTGAAGAAGTCTCTTACATATAAAAAGCACCAGCTCTGCTCAGCAATTCTATTAATAGGTTAATAACATATGCTAACGTGCTTTGTGAAATGCAAAGTGTTAAATGTAAGGAGCTGAGGGATCATTCTGATGATCTTTGCTTTAACCTCTCATGATTGCAAAATCTTTTAGGTTGTTGTTCGTGCCCTTGTAACCTGCCTTTGGGAAAGGAATTAAACTCAAAGCTGTTCCAGCAACTCAGCAGCCCTGGCCCAGCGGCCCTGGGTTTATTTCATAAGAACAACAACTGGTACTTGCTTAGTACATTGTTACTTCCCGATCACTTTGCAAAACTCACTTCCCTTGGTTCTTACAACAGGTCTGGAGGGTATGTATCACCATCTCCATACAACTGAGAGTCAGAATCCTGCTGTCACAGGATCAAGCAAGTCCAAGAGCCCACATTACAGAGTTGGGGGCTCTGGGACACAGGGGCAAAAATACCTAAGACAGAGCACAGGCAGATTTCTGACTCATTGCCCAGTTCTCTTCCTCTGACACACGCACACACACTGCCTTAGCTCTTCAGGGCGTAGGTATGGAAGCCCCCCATCCCTCCACCCCTCACTCCAGATGTATTGAGTGATAGACACCACGGTGTAACTTCAGGACATCTAGAGTTGAGGTCAAAATACTTGGCCCCATATCCAGTACTAACTTGTTACTTGACCTTGGGCAAGTCACTTCATCTCCTCTAATGCCTCACGTCTCAAACAAGGGCTTTAGCCAGCAGCATCATGGGGTTACTTTTCAGTATGTAGAATTGAAACCCCATAGAATCTACAGTGCGAGGGTATCAGCAGTGGCAGGCCTGGCTTGGATTTCTGGCCCTATCACTTTCTATATGTGTGGCTGTGAGCAACTCTTACCTGTAAAATGCAGAGCGTGTACGCAAAGCTAAACACAAAGTGCCTGGCTCAGATGAAGTGTTGAACAGTGACCCCTCCTTCCCACCACTAACTCCATAGTTACTCTTCTCTTTCTGCTTGGGACTCTCATGGGTTAACTCCAATGAACAGCTCTCTAATGGAGGGATATGTCTAAAGCATAGTCAGAGGCAAAAAGGGAATGCTGCAGGTAAAATTCCTTTGAGTGTGTTCCAGCCATGTTTAAGAAGAACTTATGTCAAGCTTGTCCAACCCACGGCCCACGAGAAACATGTGGCCCAGGACAGCTTTGAGTGTGGCCCAACACAAATTTTGCAATATGTGTGTGTGTGTGTGTGTGTGTGTGTGTGTGTGTGTGTGTGTGTGTGTGTGTCAAGATAATTCTTCTTCCAATGTGGCCCAGGGAAGCCAAAAGATTGGACCCCCCCTAGCCTAAGTGAATCACAGCAAGTCTGTGTACTGCCCCATTATGAACAGACCCTTCCTGGTGCCCAGACAACGCCCTGGCAGGCAATCCAGGGAGAACCAGCCAAGCTAGAGCCCCTACCTGTCCCCATGGGCAGCCAGGGTCATTATGCTCCAGCCCTGTGTTCCTAGCTGCATCTCTGAAGACAGGACTCACAGCTGAGGGGAGAGTCCAAATGAGGCGACAACAATCGGTGCTTCCCCAGGACAGCAGGGAGCAGCCAGGGCTGTGTGGGGGCTCCTTCACACAGCAAGTGAGAGCAGAGGTGGGAAGAAGGGCAGCCAGGCAGGTCAGGGGTCTGCGCTCCCTGCAGACTCCACACCAGAGCTGCTCACTCTCCTCCTCCTGGGTCAGGGATGGAGTGTGACCATCTGCCTCCAGAGCCAGGAAGGTGGCAGAGACTGCCTCACGCTTTAAGCACTTTACCATTTTCCTTTTTAAAATTATAAGTAGGGGGGTTGCTGAAATGGCTTTGCAGGTTGAGTACTTACCTTGCAACCCCAGGGTCCGAGGATCAAGTCCTGGCCCCGGCCCATGTAAACCCATATGTTGAACTGGGGTGTGCTTCCCACAAGGAAGACCCCTGGCCCAGTTCTTTAAAGATTTATGTTTATTGTTTTTGACAGAGAGAGAGAGAGAGAGAGAGAGATACAGAGACAGAGAGAAGAAGGAGGGCCCAGAACAGTCTCCATAGTTGTACATCATTGGTTTTTCCACATAGTTTCATTCCACAGGTGGGCGCAGGGCTTCACAGGGCAGGAACTGGGCCAGGGTCTCGCCCCGGTGAGAAGTGAACTGGGGGCACTCCCCAGTTCAGCATATGGGTCCACACGGGCCGGGACCAGGATTCGATCCTCGATCCCCGGGGCTGCAAAGTGAGGGCTTAACCCACTGAGCCATCCCGGCTTCCCCACCTGGCCCGGTTCTTACTCTGCACAGCCCACACCCACCTGTGTGGAATGAAACTATGTCAAAAAATAACGACGTACAACTATGGAGACTGCTCTGGGCCCTCCCCTTTGTCTCTCTCTCTCTCTCTCTCTCTCTCTCTCTCTCTCTCTCTCTCTCTCTCTCTCTCTGTCAAAAAATAAATAAAAACAATAAAATAAATCTTTAAAAGAAATTATGTAATTTCAACAAATAAGAAAGTACAGGAAATGATATAACAACAGTATACTCCACACAAAATTTAAGCAGATGTTGACAATGTGGCATGCTTGATTGAGCTTTTTTCCTAAAGAAATAAGTTGTGACATTAACATCTGACACTTCTAAATCCTCCTCCCCTTCAGAAATAAATTCTTACCTCCCCTCTGAAGCATAATTTCTATACCTGTACTGTAACTACACTGTCTAAACTTGGGAACACTACAACGGATGAATCCCTTTTACTATAGTCACACGAGGGAATACGATAAAGCCATCAAGATGAACAAACTACAGCTATACACACGACCATGGATGAATGTTCCTAACATAATGTTGAGCAAAACCAAAAAGGCTAAAAGAACTTTATACAGTTTAAATTCATTTCAATGAAATTTCCGAAACAAGCAAAACTAATTTTTAGTTTAGGCTGTATACACAGAAAGTCAAGCTAATGCCTGCCCATAAGGGGTAAAAGGGGAGAGATTGTATTAGAAGAGGATTAGTAGGGGCTTTGGGGGTGCTGGCTGTTCGGCTACACGGGAGTCCACTTTATAAGAATTGAGCAATATGTAAATATGCACTTTTTGCATTTTTCAATGCATATTTCACAATAAGTGTCTAAAATATACTACTTCTGTGAGTTTTTTAATTGTTGAACAATAACGTTAAATTTTATATGTATGCATTTGCAGCCTGGTTTTATTCAAATTTATGATTGTGGGCTTTACTTGATTTGCTATATGTCAATCTAATGTAGTTGTTTTCATTTCTGTCTAGCCTCACGTGCACAAACCAGTTTACTTCTGCACTGTGTAACTGAGAGAGAGTAATGTCATAACCGTGTTCTATAAGTAAAACGATACAGTAGAAAAGCTTTGTACACTCCTCCTCATGTACAAGTGTAATGATTTCTGTTAAAGTCAAATGACCTTGACATTTCTACATCACAAGGACTGTACATCTTAAATTCTACTAGATCCTGTCAAGTTGCTCCTGGAAGTGGCTGTCATTTTATTTATTTATTTTTGTTTTTGTTTTTGTTTTTGTTTTTGACAGAGAGAGAGAGAGATAGATACAGAGACAGAGAGAGAACTGAACTGGGGGAACTCCCCAGTTCAGCATATGGGTCCACATGGGCCGGGGCCGGAATTCAATCCCTGGTCCCCGGCGCTGCAAAGTGAGCGCCTAACCCACTGAGCCATCCCGGCTTCCCCATGGCTATCATTTTAGACTCTCAGAAGAATGCCTAGTCTCTACATCCTCCCCAACATTTGGTGTTAGCAGATTTCCCACTTTTGCACATGTGTTGGGTAAAAGATGGAATCCGCTTGTTGTTTTTATTTGTGTCTCCCCAGCTTTTAGTAATGTTAAACATCTTTTCATGTGTGTCTTGGCACATCTGGCATCCTCTTTCATGAGTGATCCGTTCTCACCCCTTGCTCATTTTTACAGAGCTGTTCGTCTTTTTCTAATAGACATGTAGGAGTTATGTCTTATTCTGAATGCTAATCTTCTGATGGTTTTATACATGGCAAAGATCTTCTCTTAGTCTGTGGTGTGTCTTTTCACTTTATCACAAATAACATGGCAAGAAGATGAGATGGGATAAGACATTTCATTAAGAGACCAAGTTTGAGAGTCAAACTACCTGGTCTCAACTTGGTTCAGCCACTTACCCACTAGCCACATGGCACTAAGAAAAATAATTGATTTCGCTGTGCTTTAGTTTCCTCATCTTTAAAATGGAGCTAATAATACTCTTTATTGTTACATAACTAAACGATATACTTGTAATATGTGCAAAACACTTGAAATGTGGTATCAGACTATTCAAAAATAGCTACTATCAGACAACTTAAAATTTTGATGAAGCTAACTTTATTATTGCCTCCTGTGATATTTTTCTTTTCCATCTGATCTGTGATCCTTTCCTACTCCTATATTATAGATTCCCTGTATGTTCTTCTATGTGTTTTGTTTTTACATGTTTTTGTTGTTGTTGTTGTTGTTTTGTTTTGTGTTGTGTTTTCCACATAGGTTTTTAATCCACATAGACTTCATTTGAGGTATTGATGGAGGGTATGTATGTGTGTTAGAGAAATGATATGATCTTTCCTTTAGGGACAGTCACTTGTCCCAGTACAATGTATTGAATAGCTGGGTCTTGCTAAGGGACAATAGAGACACATTTGGCTTGGTATCAGGGGACATTCAGTCATTTGCTGTAAGCATCCTGGCTTTCAGGAACATCCCCACTGCCCACAGTCAGGCCCCCTGGATCCTGACACAGCATCAGAAACATATGGGCACTGGAGCAGGAACAAGGTGTAAAATAATGTGTGCAAGGTTTCCTTACATCAGGCAGGTAAGGGTGTAAGCAGAGACTGGCTCTCATCGGTGCCCAGTCAAAAACATAAGTCCTCTCAGGTTAGGAATTCATTCAGTGATACAGAGCATACAGTTACGAACACGGCCACACTTATGTCTTCCGATGGAAGTCATATCAAACAGAATACACTAGAATCCGTGTGTTTGCAGGTCCCAGATCTACAGGAAAACCACAGACAGCAAGAAGTGCTTCGGAGGATGGGGGAAAGTCACATGTTTCCTGCAGCCCAATTATCAATCATTAAAAATGTTTCCATCTTTTTCTGTCCTCTCCTCAGAAAATGTAATAAAAGGGGATGAAGAGGTAATGCGAAATATGCAGCCAAAAAATGTAGAAAAAATGTATAAGGATTTGTCAAGCTCTGGGTTTTGTGATGTTCACAGTGTTTCTCAGCACTCCAAAATGTGTAATGTGTTAAATTTCCTTTTTTTTTTTTTTAAGATTTATTTATTGTTTTTGACAGAGAGAGAGAGATACAGAGTCAGAGACAGAGGGAAGGGGGAGGGCCCAGAACAGTCTCCATAGTTGCACATCATTGGTTTTTCCACATAGTTTCATTCCACAGGTGGGCGTGGGGCTGCACAGGGCAGGAACTGGGCCGGGGTCTCGCCCCGGTGAGAACTGAACTGGGGGCGCTCCCGAGTTCATCACATGGGTCCACATGGGCCAAGGCCGGGATTCGATCCTCTGTCCCCGGGGCTGCAAAGTGAGTGCTTAACCCACTGAGCCATCCCGGCTTCCTCAAGATTTCTTGTCCCCTTATAAAATTTTGCTTTCTATATAATTATGCATTTTTTCTTCAAAGGAGGGCAGGTCCCCAATTGTTTTAACTTTGGGCCTCTCAAAAACTGAATCTGTACCTGCTAGTACATTAATGTTTTCAAAGAAATTCTCTCATTGGAGAGAGGTCTCTTTCTCAGGGGCTTTAGAGATGATAAAACAGAAAACCAGGGAAGCCGGGATGGCTCAGTGGGTTGAGTGCTCACTTTGCAGGGCCGGGGACCGGGGATTGAATCCCGGCCCTGGCCCGTGCGGAACCATATGCTGAACTGGGAGCTCCCCCAGTTCAGTTCTCTCTCTGTCTCTGTATCTCTCTCTCTCTCTCTCTCTCTCTCTCTCTGTCAAAAATAAAAATAAATAAATAAAAATATATTAAAAAGAAAATTAAAAAAAAACAAAAAAACAGAAAACCAGAAAGGTGGGTTCATTTGCCCCAGGTCAGCCAGCAAGTCAGTGGTGGGGTCAGGACTAGAGCCCGGCCTCTGAGAGGGAGTTCTCTGCTTTCTCTCATGGAGTCCGATGAGTGCCATGCTCCTCCCTTCACCTTCCTAGCCAAGGACCACTGCACAACACGCCCACTTTAATAGGGTGATGCTGAGTGCGCTCGCTAATCTGATCCCATCTCTCGCCCTGAGCCGTCCTTTCCTGGCCTCCCCCTCCCCCAGAGAAAGGGGCAGGGGGAGGCAGTACAATGATTTTCCTGAGCTGCTCCCTGCCTGCTCTCAGGCAGCGTGTCATTACTTCTACTCTCCGACCCAATGACCTTTCTGCTCTAGCCGCTGAAGTCTGAATGTTACATCATTTCACTTCTCAAAAATACTATTCTTCTTTTGATTTTCTTCAGCCATTGAAAATGTAAAAATGAGTTCTAGCTTGTACAAAAACAGATGGCGGGCTGGCTTTGGTCCTATAAGCTGCGGCTTGCCCCTCATCTAATCCACTCGATGCATGGTATTTTCCTGGCAATGTCAGGAGAGCACAGCACCTAAGGGACCCAGTCGCACCCAGAGGCTCTTAGGTGATGTGTAACCGTGTAGAACTGAGCTTGCATGGAATTTCAGAGATCACGACTGTGGAAGGATAGAAAGCGACATTTCCATTCAGGACGTCTGAGTTCCCTCCACTGGTATAGACTTGAAGCCTTCCCATGGAGAGTCCTCGCTGATTCTGGTCCAAAACCAGAGTTCTTCGCTCCCCTCCTGAGGCTGGCTGGCACAGGATAAGGGTAGCATGCAGGTTTTGCATACATCTCTGGAGGGTTCATTTTGAGAAAATCAAGTGAGAGTCCTCCTGGATTTCAGGATTGATTAGCTGCCCTCTACGACAAGAGGGAGAGCTGACCCGCTCCCTCCCTCCTGGCCCACTGGGACTGAACCCCACCCCGAGAGACAGGGCCTGGAATTCATGCCTGAAAGGATCTCAATATTAACAGAAGGAAGAGATGGATACCTTTCTGATATGCTGTACAATTTTTAATATTGATTTTGATTCAATGAGACAATTATTCATATAATTATTCCAATAAGTTGCCAAACTTCTAAATTCATTAACTATTTTGTTTTAACACTATTTCACTTTAAAGTTTAATTTTATTTATGCATTATCTCCATTTTACTTACACAAATAACAGCTTTATGGCTATTATTAGCAGTAACTCATTATCATCTTTTGCAAAGCCAGGAGGGAATTTGCCACTTTGGAGAATATCCAGTACCTTTAATTGGAGGGTTTATGTAAAGGCTACATCGACTTTAAATCATTTACACTCACAAATCAAGTAAGAAGCGTAGCTTGGACATAGTGGCTGTATTCAGTGAAGAGGTCACTCTGAACCCGCCCCTTCCCCTTCCCACAGCTGAGCTTGGGCTGAGAGAGCACCGATAGCAAAAGGAAATATACATTTCCTGGGACACACGCTTTGGTCCATCACTGACATTTCATACTGGCAAAGTTAAAATATTTAGTGGCATCAGAAGGGTATTCAGAATATATTAAATACTGAACATCGCCGAGAGAGGTCCACTTCACTTTACACAACAGGCTCTCTCTCAAGATCAGTCGTTTAATTAATCTGAGCGCCTTGCCAAGGACAGTTTTCTAGTGCTTTTCTAACAGGGTTAATGATCGCAAAGCTAGTCTGTCCTCCCCCATACACAATGAGGTCATCAAGAATGTTGTCAGGAAACGGATGGAAGGAGTGAGGGGAAGCTATCACTTGGGTCATGCGCACTACAGGACCACAGAGACCAGCCAACATGCCAGGATTGGGAGGCAGAGCCGCCGGAGGCCTGGGCGCCTGTACGGAAGGGAACGCAGGTCGCGTCGCTTGAGAACGTGCGGCCACAGCTCTGCTTGTAAGTACTTCACCCACTGTGTCTCCTGTAAATTCCATCGTGAGACTACAAGCCAGGGAATATCATTCCTGGTTTACAGATGAGAACATTCAAACTCAAGGAAGTAACAAGTATGATGGATTACGGATGAGGTTAATAAGCACGTGATATGCTAACAGACAGGGTTGAATTTAATCCTTATGAAAGAACTGCAAGACAGGCCTTCTTATCCCCATGTCACAGGTAAGAAAACAGAGGCTCAGAGACAGTAAGTACCTTGCTCAGGTCCTCAAACCTCTTAAGTGGCGGGGTCAGATTCTACCTCATATTTGCCTGACTTCCCTCTTGTGCCTGACCTTGAGTCCTCAGCAGGAAAACAATTCCAGAATTGCTGCTACCGCTCCAGGGTCGAGCACAGTGTTCAGTAGCTGTTCAGGTGATAAGTGAAGGAATGAAGGAATGGTGGGATAAACGACAGGACGGGACAGCAATACAAAAGGTCAGGAGCCCATTGAAAGAGCTGCCAAGGGGAAGCCGACGTGGCTTAGTGGTTGAGCACTAGTCTTGCAGCCGCAGGGTCCAAAGGATCGTATCCAAGCCCCGGCCTGTGCGAACCCATATGCTGAGGTTCTCCCCAGGGCGAGCTTCCCATGTGGGAGGTCCCCAGTTCAAATCCTGCCCTGGGTGTGCTTCCCATGTAGAAGACCCCCAGCGGAGGCGTGTCTCCCATGTAGGAGGCCCAGGGCTGGGTTCCTGCCCTGCGTAGACCCACACCTACCTGTAGAGTGAAACTATATCGAAAAGTAATGACATACAACTATGGAGACTGCTCTGGGCCCTCCTCCTTCTCTCTCTCTCTCTCCCTCTCCCCCTCACCTCTGTCAAAAACAATAAAAAATAAATAAAATGAAAAAGAGCTGCCAAGGCACATTTGCAGATTGAAAGCACTCTGCTGTTCAGATTCTTTTCTTTTTATAATTTACCAAGGTATAATTGACAAATTAAATTGTAAGATATTAAACTGCACAACATGAAAGTTTGATATATATTCATTTACATTGTGAAAAGATTTTCCTCATCAAGTTAATTAACACATTCATCACCTCACATATTTATATTTATCTTTTCTTTCTTCTTCTTTTTTTTTTTTTTTTTTAATTAGAACATTTAGTTCTACCCTCCTAGTCCAGGTCAGATTTTCAGAGTCCGCAAAAACCTAACAATCAGAAAAGCTGAGGGAGGGGAAGCTGGGATGGCTCAGTGGGTTAAGCGCTCACTTTGCAGCTCCGGAGACCGAGGATCGAATCCCGGCCCCGGCCCTTGTGGACCCACATGCTGAATTGGGATCTCCCCCAGTTCAGTTCTCTCTCTCTCTCTCTCTCTCTCTCTCTCTCTCTCTCTCTCTCTCTCTCTCTCTCTCTGTCAAAAACAATGAAAAAAAAGATTTTTTTTTTTTTAAAGAAAGGCTGAGGGAGCTGATCAACTGCAAGGCATTTACCACAGAAGACAGCAATTTCTTCTTTTTCTTACTCTCTTGTCACTTGGCCTTGGCATTAATCTGGTGACCACTCAGCCCACAAGTGAACATTTATCACCATACTTGTGTGACAGGAACTGTGCAAAGCACTTCAGATGCTGCATCTTCTGTCTTCTCAACAACAATCTTGTGGGGGTTGTTGAGAAGATATTTTCAGCCCATTATACAGATAAGGAAACTGAGACTCAAGGAGATGAAGTTCACTGAATGAAAACACTGAGTGGGCTGGCAAAGCCAGTCAGTCTGTGAGTACAAGCAAGGCCAAGATCAGGGGACAGGGCTGGAGTGGGGGAAATCCAGAAATTTTTGAGTAGCTTTAGGCTGAAGTGGGAAGGTTAACAGCAGAGTGCATACCAGCCAGAGATGTGTATGAAGGGGGTTCCCAACATCTGTTGGAGGGTTGCTACTGCTTTTGAAATACAAACATTGTAGCACCCACTTAACGTTTCACAGCTTGGTCCCAAGGGCCCTCCTTGCTCAGATGTCCTCATTATCAGCTCCCTCAGGGTGGAAACCAAAATGTATCCCCTCCAATCTTGGGCTTCTTGAGGTGGAATTTGATCACAAGTGAAGGAGATCCGAATTAAAATGGTTTAGGCAAAGGAAGGGATTGACCCGTGTGAGCCAAAAAACAGCTGGGATAGGCAGGATGGAAATGGCTCTCAGAACTCTCTAGAACTAGAGTATGACTTGGTCCTGCTCTTCTCCACATTTTTGATTCCATGGTCCCTGCTGCTTGGTTTTCTACACATAGTTGGAACATGGATGCCAATAGTTCCTCAGCTATTAAAACTTTTGTTACTATTGAGATACTATTGAAGTAAAAGTATGATACATTCAAGAATTTCAAGGAAGGGGAAGCTGAGATGGCTCAGCAGGTTAAGCGCTCGCTTTGCAGCCCCGGGGACTGAGGATCGAATCCCGGCTCCAGCCTGTGTAGACCCACGTGCTAAACTGGGCTGTGCCTTCCATGCAGGAGACCCCGTTCCAGTTCCCACCCTGTGCAGCCCCTGCCCACCTGTGTAGAACAAAACCATGTGCAAAGCTAATGACATACAACTATAGAGACTACTCTAGGCCCTCCCCCTTCTCTCTGTCTCTATCTCTCTCTGTCAAAAATAATAAAATAAATCTTTTAAAAAAAAGAATTTTAAGGAAGAAATTATAACCTTCTTTGGGTGAGGTCTCACCTCATGAATTAACTGTAGTGTTGGGGAGACAGGGATGAGCAATGTCATGGAAAAACATGGTGGCTCCATTAAGGGTGGCAGTCAGGGGTTATTTCCCAAGAGGAAATTCTGAACAGCTCTAGGCTGGGCCTCTGCTTCCTTTGTATGTAGTCATCCTCCAGAGCTTAGATGGGGCTCCGGCTCCTGCTAACACATCTTAAGTGAGTGTGAGCTTGAGCGCAAACAGCTGTCACTGCTATGGATACAGAGATGAGAGCACACCCCATTGTCCAGCAGACAGTTTCCAGTCGACATATTTCTGGCTATAATTTAACCTAATTTCACACAGAGAAGAAGGGGGTGATTGGGGGTAGGTGAGATTAAGGTGTCTGTGAGATGCTGGTCTCGTGATTCCGAGCCTGACTTTCATTCTATTTTGAGAGCAGGGAGTCTGGCTTCTAGCAAAGTGTTTGGGTATGTCAGTGTGACACTGTGGAGGGAGCCATGCATATACACAGGTCCCCTTACACACAGAGGTACACACACTTGTGTGCACATGCACCGTCTCCTGTGGGAAAAGCTCTGGATTACACAGTTGGGATCTCACTCCACTATCGTTGTTTGTGTGAGTTTGGACACATTTCTTTCCTATAACTTCTCAATTTCCTTACCTTGAGTTAGCCTTGAGCAGGGACGTTTGGAACTGAGTGAGGAAGCTTTGACTTGCCCCCAAGAGCTTTAAGGAAGGAAAAAGAAACCCTAAGGACATTGGGCTGGGGGCAAGGACACTAACTATCCGGCATTGGGTAGTGAAGGATTGTCCTGCCCCAAATGCTAAGAGCACTCAAGTGGGGAAATACTTGACTGATGGCCACTAAGCTCTCCCCATCCCGGGTGAAATAGGTTCAATGTTTCTGTGCTTCTCCCAAAGGCTAGCACAGAGGAGACGGTGCCAGGGAAAGAACTTTGTTTCCATCCAGGCCACAGCATCACAGCAAGTTCTTTGGGTTGTCTCTTGGTCTCCTCCCAACTGTGCCCTTCAGAGCTGTCCCCTCAGGCCTTCCCAGGTCTGGCTTCTGCTGGGAGTTTCCAGTGTCAAGCAAATCCCCCCAGCCCCCTCTTGGCCCTCTTCTCTCCCCTGATGAGGACTGCTGACCCCAGGGAGCACATGCTTTCTTGGAAATTCCTGAATCATGTGAATGTCACAAATGTAGTTCAGAATCTCTGCTACTAATGGGAAAGTGAAAATAAAAAGGAACCGTACTCAAAGGGACAGATGGAGGTTGCTCTCCATTAGACTTTTCACTCCAGTACCTTAAAAGCCTTTGTTCCTCCCCATCCTTATCTGTCAGGTATTGGAGGCAAAACTGTAGGACAGAAGTTCATGGCCGCCATGCCCCGCCCACGGCCGCCGCGCCCCGCCCATGCTGCCACGCCCCGCCCACGGCCTCCGAGCCCCGCCCATGCCGCCGCGCCCCGCCCACGGCCCCCACGCCTCGCTCCCCTCCGCCAGGGTGAAAATGTGCCGCCCTCCAGACACCAAGCAGGGCCTCCAGTCTCTGGTTGCTGTTTTCCAGAAGTGTGCCCGAAGGGCAGGCACAGTGCACGCTCGCCAAGACTGAGTTCTTCCCCTCCATTAATACAGAACTGGCGCCTTCACAGAGAACCAGGAGGGCCCCAGCATCCTTGGCCACGTGAAGAAATGGGACGTCAACCGTGATGGGCAGCTAGATTTCCAAGAATTTCTTCACCTTATTAGCGGAATGACTCCGTCAGCCTTTCCCTTGGAGCTGGCCTCCAGACCCAGCCCTGTCCTTCTAGCCTCCCAATCATCATCTCCTCACAGACCACACATACCGAGTCCAGCACACCCACCCCCCACTCCCGCTGGTAGTAATGAAACAGTATCGTTTCACATGCATGCATGCATGCACACACGCACGCACACTTTAGGGTGGAGATGGCAAGGCGATCTGACCGCTGTGCTCACTCCAAACCATTAGAGGTTGATGCTAGGAGCCTAGTGGTGAAAAAGACCCCGAGGACGTCTTCAGACTGGGCAGGATAACGTTCTGTGCAGGTGTGACGCTTTAGGGAACAGATGAGTGTCTTTACATTCCTGCTCTAGGGGTCAATACTTTCCAAGCTCGAAAGTGGTATCCAAGTGACATCTGGTTTAGAGGTGATATTAAAGCAGGAGGAAAGTCACAACGCAACCTGGCGGGGCACGCATCTGGAGAGCAACAGCAGAGCAGCGGGGATGGGGGAAGGGCTGGCTGCCCGTATGGGGCACAGCGCAGCTCTCACCACCTCTCCCACACGTAGCCCAACTCACCATACACTGGCATCTTCTGCATGACCCTGCCTTCAGGGAAAACAGTTGTCTAGAATTGGGGTGCTGGGCTATCCAAGCCAAGCTTCTTACTGACAAGACTCCACTTTATTCAGGTCTACAGGCAGCCTGAGAACCCCCACAAGATTCCATAGTCAAAGCTGGAGGTTCTGCAGTCAGGAACATGGCCAGTGTAACGTGTGGACCTGCTCCTGCCACGGGGAGAGCGGTGTGGACGCACCTGGAGACCACACCTGCGCCATGGACTGGGGACCCGATCCTGGGCCCTGCTCAGCTCCCCATGCACACTGGACACCCTTTGCCACCCTCATGAGCTGTAAATCCTGCAAAGAGCCACCTTCTGTGTGCCTCTGCTGCTAAATTCCTCTCAGGCCATCACCTATCATCTGCATCGCCGTGCCCTCGTTGTGAGGAAACCTGGAAGAAAGAGATCCTGGCTTCTGTCTTGGGAGGCAACACTCAGAAGCTTAGCAATGTCCCAACATGAGAAGGATATTCACAAGACTCCCAGGCAGCCCAGGACACATGTCCACTCCAGGGAGTCATGCAGATGGTTGGAGGGTGCAGCCCAATTACAGCACAGGGTGCAGTCACGTGGTTTCCCATTCCCTTGATTCAAAGATGCCTGTCCAACCTGATGGCCGATTTAAGCAGATTCGTTTCCAGTGCCCCCTCTCCCTTCCCACTGGCCCCAGGAATTGCATACCTTCCCACTTTCTTTCAAAGGATGCCACTGTTCCCCCCATCGAGGGGAGCTGCCGAGGACAGACATGGTGCTCATCTCAACAGCGCTCTTATCTGCCATGGATGCACACGGGCCATCTCCTCCTATTTAGATTGAAGGGGAATTCACATAACAGAAAACTAACCATTTAAAGTATAGATTTCATTGATGTGTACTACATTGTCCTGCAACCATCACCACCAGCTAGTGTTAGAACATTTTCATCACCTGAAGGGAGACCCGGGATCCATTAAGCAGTTTCTCTGCACTTTCCTCTTCCAGCCCCTGGCAACCAGGAATCGGCTTCCTGTCTGCGTGAACTTAGCTACTCTGGACATTTCAAATCAATGGAATCACATAACAGGCCACCTTTGGTATCCGGCTTCTTCACTTAGCATAATGTTGCTAAGGTTCATCCATTTGTATTGTAACATGTTGCGTTAGTTTCCGGGGGTTCCTGTAACGTACTACAGGCTGGGTGGCTTGAACAACAGACATTCATTTCCTCACAGTTCAGGAGGCTGGAAGTCTGAGATCAAGGTGTCAGGGTTGGTTCCTTCGCAGGGCTCTTAAGGGAAGAAGAATCTCCAGGTCGCTCTGCTTGGCTTGTAGGTGGTCATCTGCTCTCTGTGTCTTCACATCATCTTCCCTCTGTGCTTGCATTTCTGTCCAGATTTTCCTTTTTTACAAGGACACCAGAACTATTGGATTAGGGGGCCACCCTAAAGACTTCATTTCACCTTAGTTACATCTTTAAAGACATGACCTCCAAACACAGACATTCTGAAGCACTGGGAGTTTGAATGCCAACATATGAATCTGGGAGGGATACAGTTTGACCCAGAACACATATTGTTTTCACTAGCAATTAGAGGAAACAAACAAGGACCCTCTGAATATTGCTGGTAGGGAGAAGTATGATAGATTTTCATCTTTTCGTTGCTTGAACGTAGGTTTGATGGTTATTAGAAGCCCAAAGTTCTCTCTATCCTCCGGTGTTCTTGAGGTTAGTTGGCTATCCCTTCTCATAGTTCCTTTTCATATCACCATAGGCCTCCTTCTCCATGAAAGGCTCATTATAGGAATTTTTTCTGGTGACTGTGGGCCACACTTTGATATTTCAATGGCCTTCAGATACTCACTAGGCCAGAATGCCCAATTCAGCCCCCTTCAGCCCCAGGACCCTTGCACGTGCCCCCACCTTGACTTTCTCTCCCTCTCCCAGTGTTCAGGGACCTGATCTCCCACCAAGTCATAATGCAAGGTAACAAGTTTAATCTCATCAACTAGTCCTTGGTGCTAGGTGGGCCTTCCAAGAGAACTGAGGTCTTTCCCCGGTAAAATGTTGCTAAGGTGTGACAGGGATCCTGAGGTCTAGAGGTATGTGAAGCACCAGGCCCTGGCAGCTGGGGAGTCCCCTGTGTTGGAGTAAGAGATGTGACTGGCACATCTCTTTCTTTTCCCTTCCTTTTTGCAAGCACTTGGAGTCAGGCGTCCTGAACGATAAGGGACCATGGCCCAGTGGAAGAGACCAGGCACCCTCTTTGTAAGGCACCCACTTACTGTGTGATGAGCGGCCAGCCATGTTCACCACCCTGAGTTTATGCTACCCATTTACCAAGTGGGCGAATTGTACCACCCTACTTATCTCACAAGGACCCTAGGATGATGGAGGCGAATTCACTCAAAAGGCAATAGAAAAATGAAGGGCTTTCTCCTGTTGTTTATTCATTTAGCTCCACAATCAATGTCCAATAGAGCTTCATGTAGAGCTGGAGCCTCGGGAGATATTCTCTGAACTTGCCTAGCCTTCCCTAACTTCATCTGAACAATTTTTCTTGTTCCCATGGAAGAAAATCCAACGCTTCATTTAGTGAATTAACCTCGGGTGTTAGAAATGATTTCTTCATAGCTATCAGGAAACTGTCTGGGTTATGTCAAAGTACTGTTCAGCAGGGGAGGCCAAGAGCCAATGTATTGGAAAAGTAATCTGGATTTATCTGAAAAAGAGATTTATCCTTCAGAGAGCAGGGGGCAGAGCAAGGGATTGGTGAGAGCTCACAGATCAATTCTCTTTTAACCTTTGAACTGTGAGTCCCGGTTACATTGTTCTAAGGCCAGAGGGGCCAAGGCCTCTTCAAAGCAAAACACTAATTGTCTCATAGACAGTAAAACAGATGAAGTGCAAGAAATATGTTGAGCAGCACTGAAACGGGCCAGTGTTCACAAGACGTGAAAGCCCTGTTTCCACACAGTTCTGTATGCTACATTAACTTTAGCCTCTGAGTAAGAATTTCACTCAGACATGAAGTAATTATTCCTCCAACATCGTGTGACAACAGGGAAATGCCCAGTATTAATACTGACACATTCTAATCCGTCCTAATGTGTAAAGTGACTGATTTCCCTAAATGCTGTATCAAATCTTAAAGGTGAGTCCTGTCTGAAGCCAAATTTAATCTATGTTACAAATTAGCACTCCAAAGCTAAAGAAATAATTTATGCTTCCCTGCATGCAGAATCTCTGTGCACTTCCAATTACATTTATTACACTAAGTGAAAGGAAGAGGGTGCTTGGGGGCAGAAGATTGGAGAGAAAGAGAAGCCTTCTGACGACTCCAACTGTTCCTTATAACTTCCTCCCGCAACCTTTCCATCTGGTGAAACCGGAAAGTATCCAGTTTGCTCTTTTCAAAACGTGCTTTGCCAGCTGACAGCACTTTGGTGATCTCATCTGCAGTCTAGTGGAGATTTGGGGATGTGGTTAGTCCGAGCCAGGTCAATTGAAGTCACTTACTAAAAGCTAATAGTTTCAAGATGTCCTACAATGCACGAGGGCGTTCTCCCTCCACCCATTGTCTAAGCCTTCTGACAACCATGCGGTGGAGGCCACAGTTCCAAACCAGAGCGGCCATCAGAATTCTGAACATCTGGTCCCACAGCTTCCTGGGCCACACTTTCAGATGTTCTGATTCAACAGGTCTAGGGTGGGACCTGAGAATCTGCATTTGTGACAAGTTCCCAGGTGGTACTGCTGCTGCCTTGCTGAGACCACATGGTGAGATCAGCTGATGCAGATGATTGTCTCCATTTTCCAATGAGAAGCACAGGATCCCAGACAGGGTGAGGGCTTTGTCCTAAGCTTCAGCCTCATAACTCCTGCCCCATCGCCTCCCTGTTGTGCTATTTCTGACCAGACAAGCTGGTTTTTCATCTGCTCTGGGCCTCACATTATTCCTTGGCAATGTCAAAGTTCCTGTTTTCAATCCAAATTCCACTCTTCTAGATGGAGGAGGCAGAAGTCAAATGGGGGCCCCCTTTCCCATCCATCTTCATCACTCCCTCAGAGCAAGCAGGAAGTCTGTCCACATTCATCTGCCCTAAATACAATCCGAAACCCTTTATGGCATTTCCCTCCATTACTTTCGGCAACTTGCAGTATGTGGGGCCTTCGCTTCCACGCTGCCTCTCCTACAAATCCATCCCAGGCCACAAGCCCTCTTTTCCCCCTTCCTGGTGTGCTGGTTCTACACCTGAGTTCAGCAGGCACTTTTCTTACGAATTTTTCTCTTCCTCCCTCTTTAGGGCCTCATAGAATTGTGTGTTCAGTGCTCAAATGTCTTGTTAAAGCCATTCAACTGCCGGCAACAGCACCAATTATTTTCCTGAGCCTTTTGATTCCCAATAGGGCCTGCACAATCCCTTACTGTAGAGATCCTGCCTCACCTTGGTTGCCAGAAAATTATGCTGTCCCCATTTATTCCCAGAACCCCAGTCACTTCTACTCCACCAACCACATTTACTCTGTTGGTTGGAGTTAAGCCCAGAGCAGCAGTTTTCTCTCCTTGCCTCTTCTACCCTCTGGCAAATGATATTGGCAGACTAGTCCAAATACATCCAGACACTTTGGATTCATCGAGGGGACATTCCCATTGATGTCAGTGTGGGTCTGCACATATTTTCCTGCTACTCCTGCATTTTGACCCTGGGATAGTTGAAAGATTCCTAACACTCACGCAGGTCCTCCCCTAAGCCAAAAACTTCTGATCTCCTCTCCCAAATGCCTTCCAGATACTTCCATACACCAATGAGAGAACTTTAGCCAGAGGGCGGTTCCCTGGGAACACAGAGCTACTCCAACATAGAGTAGTTCCCAAATAGAATTGTCTTAGCATTCACACACACACACACACACACACACACACACACACACACCCGCCCGCCCACACATCTCTTTTCAAGCTAAGCAGCCCCATTGTTATCTATTGCATATACTGGGCTTCTATGTAAAACTTTGTGGGAAAAAAAAGATGGAGTATGATCCCATTATTTTGTATCATAGAGGGAGAAGGTGTGGGCTTGTAAATTGTTCACACAAAGTCACAATGCTAACCAGTGTCACAGCCAGGGATATTTTGTGTCCTCTCTGTTCTCCTCCTACTCCACCTCCTCCTCCTCCTCCCTTTTTGGCATTCTTTTACTAGCCCACGCTGCTTCATGAATTACCTTCTCATAAAGGGGTAGTTATTAATTAGACATAAAACAGTTATTTAAAAAGTCACTTGGTAAAATTTAAAATTCTTAATTCTGTGAAATTAAATGTAATAGGTGTTCCTATGTAGTTTACTGACTATCGAGTTTTTCCCTGATGAGTCTTATAAAATGCTACCTTCCACTGGATTCTCACGAACCATTTGTTCTCCCAAGACTCCATTTTTCTACATAATAGAATCTGCTCCACAACACTTCAGAAGCAAAAACTCCTGGGCTCCCGTTCACTTGGTGTTTGGCATAAGTACCTAAGCGTCCCTGTGCCTCCCTTCTCAGGGTCCTTTACATCCTTAGGTTCCACAGGGGAGCACCTCTTCTACATCCTCAACTAGTTTCAGAAATCAGCCCCCAACTTCAAACCTTACCTCACTGTTTAGACTTCGTTTCTGTGAGAATCCAGTTGTTTTCTTCTATGAGCCAAAAAGTGGAAGACTCGACTCTTATCTCTGGAATAAGCCCAGAACATTAAATCACAAAGCTCAACTCCCCCTCTTAAGAGGGAAGAGGAAACAAAGCCCTCTCCTTCTTCAGCGATGATCTATCCCACAAAAAAATGAGACAGAGTTACTATCTCGTTCTGTGCCAGGCTCTAGGGCTTCTGCCACCTTCCAGCCAGCCCCCTAGGACATCCTTGCAGGGAGAAAGGGGTGTCATGTCATGCTGGTGCTCAGCACCTCGGGGCCATCGTTGGGAGCATGTACCCTATGTGCTATGGCCCGCTACCCCTTCCCAGCATTCCATTCATGGCATCGTCTTCCCCACCAGGGCAGCCATCTGTGGGGTGAAGGAGGCGATGAGGAGTTCTTATCTGCCCCAGCGCCACACAGGGTTCTGTGCCCTCTTCTGAGCTGATCAACGCTCCAAGACTCTGTTCATTCTGATTCCCTTTTTAGGTTTTGTTACAGTCATTACTATTAGTCTGTTGTATTGTACACATTTTCATCAATTCTTGCCCTTTATTCCTACCAGACCATCGGTTCCCTCCATGCCCTATGTTAACCTAAAAATAAAAAGCCTTTCAAAGTGAGAGGCAACAACCATTTATTTCAGATCAAAAAAAAAAAAAAAGAGAGAGGGAAGCCGGGTTGGCTCAGTGAGTAAAGCGCTCGCTTTGAAGCCCCAAGCACCGAGAATCGAATCCCGGCCCCAGCCCATGTGGACCCACATGCTGAACTGGGGAGTGCCCCCAGTTCAGTTCTTGCCAGGACCTATGCGGGAGGTTCCCAGCCCAGTTCTTGCCCTGCACAGCCCTGTGCCCACCTGTGGAGTGAAACTATATGGAAAACGAATGCTGTCAACTATGGAGACTGCTCTGGGCCCTCCCCCTTCTCTCTGTCTCTCTCTCTCTGTCTCTGTCTCTGTTTCTCTTGTCAAAAAACAATAAAATAAATCATTAAAAAATAAATAAATAAATAGCTACTCAGGATACACTGAGTTAGGCAGAAGCCCAAATTAGTATTTCAATTAGGAGACAAAGGCAATGAATATTTATGAAAAGGAAAAGGGAACAGTTACATCAATAGAAGGAAGCATGCCTATTGGTGCAGATAACATAACATAGTGATGTTTCTTCTAAACTATTTTTTAAGTTCTCAGTCCAGTTATCAGTCCAGTGGTCATAGTAATAGCTTCCTTGTTACTTTTGCAAATAGTTCTTTGGAGCACAAGGTTGCTTTAGTCTCAGTCCAAAGGCTATTTTGCCCTGCATTAACATTGAAAAAAAAATTTTTTAAGATTAATTTTATTGTTTTTGACAGAGACAGAGACAGAAAGGAAGGGGCAGGCCCAGAGCAGTCTCCATAGTTGTAAGTCATCTGTTTTTCACATGGTTTCATTCCACACAGGTGGGTGGGGGCTGCACAGGGTGAGAACTAGGCTGGGGGCTTCCCACAAGGGAAGCACACCCCAGCCATTCCAACATACCCCCCAAAAAATTTTTTTTGAAGAATAAAAGACACACAAGACAGTTTCTCTGGCATGGCAGTTACAGTTCCATTTCAACATATTTCTGTCTTTATTTCTTTCTTTCTTTATGACACATAGGCATGTGTGAAAGATGTATAGACAATACACAGTCAATATTTTAATTTGCATATATTACCTTGTTGGCAGCTGATCTGTGCCTGAATGGAGAGGTTTTAGGGGGCCTTGATGGCAGGGCCTCGGCCTCCCCTCCACCCCTCCCCTGTAACAGCTAAAGGCAAAAGATATATGTGCAGCTTCGCATGAAGGTCAGACAGCCGGTGCCCGTTGACTAATGACCTAGAATGTGGGGGTAGACAAGAGTGTATGGGAAGGGGTCTGCTTGTTCCTGATTATCGTCTGCTTACGCTATATTTCTTAGTTAACAAGTAACCTGTCTAGTACTTTAAAATATCGTAGTTTTTTCCTGTTCCTTGTAATGATGTAAACTTTTGCTATATAAGGCAAGCAATAAAACTATTCGGGGCTGCTCCTATTGAGGACAGTTGGCCGGCCATTTGGTCTGTCTTTAATTCCCACCACTCGAACTCAGGGACTTTGTTCAGCCAGGCTGGTTCCTGGTATATTACCTGAAAAAAAAAATCCAAGTTTGTACCTAAGAAGGCATTAACTGATCTTACCAACTGGAGGAATGACCATATACCTTTGGTTTGTTACACGTTTCACATTCTGAAATTTTTTTCTCTTCTTTCTTCCTCATCATGTCAATGCTTTTAGCTCTTTCCTTTGCTTACCTGTGTCTTAAAGAAATAGGATGGATACTGTAAATTCTCATGGGAAGAGGCTTCATCATGCAAGCCACCAGAGGTGTTGGGAAGAGACAATTGTAGTAAAAGCTGCAGGCCATGGGGAGTTCCTGTTTAATGGGTGTAGAGTTTCAATTTTGCAAGATGAAAAGAGATCTGGAGAAGGATGGTGGTGACTATACCAAGGTACTTAATGCCACTGAACTGTACACTTCAAAATAGTCAACACGAGTTTATGTTACATGTATTTTAGCATCGATCACTAAATAAAGCTACAGGACAGCTATGGGAAGGATTCTTTTTTTTTTTTTTTTTTCTACATACCGGTAACTTTT